>OX103976.1:6984052-7039618 GCA_944470395.2 Schistosoma turkestanicum | reverse complement strand
ATAGAAGTATTTTAGCTGAATGGAGAAGATTAAGGAGGGAAGATATGATTTGAGAAGTATAAACACAAGAATGGTCACCTTGTCAAGTTTGAAAGATCAAACCCTAATGCTTTAGAACCTAGTGTGCAACGTTCATTTTCCACGTTTTTTCCCCCTCTGTCTTCCAAATCACTTTCCCCCATGGTCAAACACGTCCGTTCCGAGGACTTATGCACCGTCGGATTACCATATCTGACCTTTCCTTGCCTTGCCCCCCGACTTTACCGACTTCCCTCCCACAGCGAACCAATTGTTCCTCTACTTAATCCCGATGTATAAGTTTTTCGTAAGTTGTTATTTTTTAAAACCAAAATAATCTGATACTGCAAAAAATATTACTCTATTCCGACATGGCCTTTGATGGATTGGAAAAATATTTATTTTTTTTTTGAGAGAGAAAAAACTAGAAAGTCAGGAACAGTCTAGAAAAATTGTTTATTTGTATTTAAATTTCAGGACAAAGTTGTTTAATTGAAAGTAACATAATACTAATATACTAAATGGTACTACTATTGAAACGTGTGGATGGAAAGTCTTATTCTATTTATTCGCCTTGTTGGTTGTGATCATCAGACGACTATTTACACATCTATCTATTAAATCTAATACAAACTATTGAAAGCATTGGGTGAAGTTAAGTGAAATTATCAGATTAACACCGTTAGATTCTGGCTCAGTGGTCTAGAGGTTAGGTGTTCGTGTACAAAACCGAAGGTCCTAGGTTTGGATACTGTGAGCTGCGAGAGTTTTGGATATGCACTGCTGATCAGTCGCATACTAGGACGAACCAGCTGTGGAGATTGTAGGTTAGTTTCTTAAAATCATAGATCAATCAGTGTTAGACCACCATTAGAAACCTGGAAGCACTGGAAGGTCGCATTGTCCTGGGTTGGAGACTCATCAGTGGCTGTGCGCATCCACGACTCCTGCAAGTTGCGGGAATCAAACCAGGACCTTCAGTTTCGCGTGTGAAAGCCTAACCTCTAGACTAATGAGCCGGCATCCAACGGTGTTAATGTCTAACTCTGATTCATCTAGAAATTTTGCGCGACCTCACCCAATTTGTCTTTGGGAGTTACTGCCTAAACCCGACAGGGTTGAACTCCACTGGTCACGCACGTCTTCTCACTAGGACTTCGAGAATTTCCTCATGAAGCCAGTCACTAGTGAGCACCTTTTACGATATTTTCAATTAGAGTTATGGAGATTAGTGTTTTTACACATTTGAAATCATCAATCAATCATTGTTAGACCACCAATTAGAAATCTAGAATCACTGGAAGGCCGTTTCATCCTGGTATGGGACTCATCAGCAGTGATCATCCACGACTCCTGCACCTCACACGAATTTAATCCCGGACCTTCGGTATTGTGCGCGAACATCTAATATCTGGACCACTGAGTCGTCATTCCTAGATTGATCAGAGTTAAACCGGCTCAGTGGTCCAGCGATTCAGTGTTCATGCACGAGATTAGAAGTGCCGAGTACGAATCGCACGAGTATCAGAAGTCCTAAATAAGCACTACTAACGTGTCCCATACCAGGACTTGACGCCGGTCTTTCAGTGCTTCCAACGGACAGTCTTCATTTCATGATTTCAACGATCTCCATCATAATATAACATGAAAAAGAATTCTATTCTATTAGTTTCTTGTATTTGTACAGTTTCCATTTAAAACAAAAGAGTTATGACAAATATAAGCAGAAGAATAAAAATATAAACTGATGAATTCGAATATTGTCGAAAGTGTAGACAACAGCATTGTTTGTTTGTTTTCGCGTTTTCAAAGTCATTTCTCTCCCTCTCCCACTCTCGCGCCTTAATTTCCGTGTATTATTCACAACTAACTACTACTACTACTACTACTAATTCTGTATGTAAACATTAGACTTTATTAGTCTAGACAGTGTTAATTATGCATTTCTATGCATCGATATGTATCTGCATATCTATATATATTTATCTCTATATATATACATACACTAATGTGTATTACATGATACAGTATACTTGTTTTGTACTTCATTTAACCCTGTTCAATTGGGCGTTCACGAAAGCCTATAGTTTATATGCTGGTTACATGTTTATGTTTATGATTATTATTAGTAGTAGTAGTAGGTGTAGTCCTATTAGTAGTATTGTTGTTGTTGTTGTTTTTTCTATTTTGATCAACGTGACTGAGAATATATTAACGGCAAAATTAATTTTTTGTTTAAAAGAAAAAAAAGAAACGAAGCGCAGCGCAGTAAAACAATCTCAATTTCTGAGTTGTATTCGTTAGTATTTTGAAAATGTCCCCACATTGATAGTTAGGATTGGTGGCGTTATTTAGTGCAGATAGCGGGCCACCTTGCTCTGGTGAAGTTTAGCGTGTAGCCTTTGCGAATATATAGTGGGTGTTTGCAAAGTAATATACTGGTTTTTTGAGTCAAGGAGTGAGATGCAGGTACATCCCAAATAGGAAGAAACGTAAGTTCAGGATTCTAATGTGTTGGGGGAGGTTAGATCTCCAGAACTCATTTGATAAAGGTACTAATTTTTCGATTTTTGTGTTTTCGCGCATAAGTTACTAAGTTGACCTTAAGATGACATTTCCCACTCGGAAAATCCTCGACTGTCATTAGTTGATGTGTTATTTTAGTACGCTATTTTGGTGGCTCTCCCAAAGACGTTTCTATCATGTATAAATAAACTTAATTTGTGTGCTTGTGAACCTCGTATTTTCTAGGTGCTTGTAGAATACACTTTCTACGCCTTATCAAGTCTTCTTGATATAGTTAGCCGGGCCGGAGAAACAGATTAGAATAGTCTAATGTGTCACTGAATCATTGCTTCGCTCTCGTTTGGCGAGTAAGGTAAACTCGTAATAGTTTCAAGCATATCACAATGATAGACACTATACACCGCTGCTAATGATACGTGTCATGTAAAAGGCAATATTGATACAATTCGCTCAGGATGTCCGTCAATGAGAATCTTCATCCCATTAGACAGGTTAGTGGCTATTTGAACTGAGTAGCTGTATGGATAACTTGGTGGCATTTGAAGCGTAATGTACTGGATTGGAGTCTTCGAGTGAACATTATCTGTGAAATGCAGCTGATGATTCATAATTTGAACAACACGATTATTTTGAATTCCATCGTTAGCAATCTCTGCGTGTGTAGAATACAATTTATTTTCTTGATTTTTGATTTTTCCTCATCAGTAGTATAAGATAAGACAGAATTTACCTTGTATGGAGTTGTTGAGAATGTTGAACTTTCATTAAGATTACAAACCTTTTTAAGTTAGAAAATCATTGAAAATCTGGTAAAACTTGATGGATATTTCGTCTCAGTATAGAACAAACCTATAGCCTACTAATGTCTTGGTATTTAATAGCATCCAAGTCTACTGTCAGTCAATCAACCTTCTTCTATTGTCTTCCAGCGGATAACTTCTTCACATTCAACACCACCTGTTTGGCGCTGATCATCATGGCTATTGGCTAGATTTACAGAACTTTCCCCTTTGACTTCATTCTTTCGTGAATACAGGATAATCTTTGTTGTAGAGTAGTGTGAATCCAGTACAAACGCAGTATCTCTGTTAATTTCCTACAATATAGACTTATAATGCTGTACTTCGGATCGGTTAGCCAGACATCGACAGGCAACAATCTACTGTGACAGAGAATAAACCAGATTCCAGTGGAGGAATAAATCAGGAAGAAGCGCTAGAAGTAGCTAAGACACACTTTGAGGACAGTTCTCAACTGTGTCACAACGCAAGCCCTCCCTTTGAGTCCTCAAGACCAAAGGAAAAATAAGAAGACCAATGATTACGTTAAGCCGAGTAATGGAGACAGACCTGAGAAAAATGAACAACAATTAAACAGGAGTAGAAAGCAAGACCTAGATTTTCAATCGCATTTAAATGAGTATATCAAATCATCACCTTAATCTTCAATGTTCCATGCTGCTGCTTATTGAACAGTGAATTTTTTTTAAAAATCTCTTATAATTTAAATGATATTTCGAAATTTTACTTCTCATCATCACGAAGTACAACTGATTAAAAGCAATACTAAACAGTATTTTATTTATTGTATAATGATTGGTTAAGAAATTCATAACACCTGTTATGTCTTATTTCCTATTGATTTGCTGAATATACCAGTGGATTTATGTCGTTGAGATTAATACACTGAGACTACAACTCAATACCTATGACTTCAAGTATTAAATTCCCAATCTAATAACTTAGTAAATCATTCCATGTTACGATAGATCAGTATCAAATAAATCACACTTGATGGACGAACTCTCGGAGAAGTGAAAAATATCCGGAACTCCAAACAACTTTCAACCAAAATCAAAATCAGGATTTTCAATACAAATATCAAGACAGTTCTACTGTATGGAGCGGAAACTTGCAGAACTATGAAAGCCATCATCCAGACGATACAAGTATTTATTAACAGTTGTCTAAGCAAAATACTTCGGATTCGTTGGCCAGACACCATCAGTAACAACGTACTGTGGGAGAGAACAAACCAGATCTCGGTGGAGGAGGAAATCAGGAAGTAGCGGTGGAGGTGGATAGGACTCACACTACGAAAAGCACCGGACTGCGTCACGAGACAAGCCCTCACATGCTACCCTCAAGGCAAAAAGAAAGAGGAAGGCCAAGGAACACATTACACCGAGAAATAGAGAAAGACATGATAAGAATGAACAAAAATTGGACAGAACTGGAGAAGGAAGCCCAGGACAGAGTTGGTTGGAGAAAACTGGTTGGTGGCCTATTCTCCATTGTGGGTAACAGGCGTAAGTAAGTAAGTAAGTAAGTAAGTAATATGAGTATCACGACAGTTTTATTATTCTATGAAGCTCAAACTCGAAGAACGGAAAAAACCACCATTCAAAAAATATAGCTATCTATCGACAATCACCTACACAACATATTCCCTATTTGTTGACCAGGCATCATCAACAACAACCTACTCCGGCAGAGAACAAGCCGCAATCTAACTGAGGAAGAAATGAGGAACAGACGCTATCAGTGGATTGCATACACAATGTGGAAATCATGGAACTGTTTCACAAGACAAGTCATAACTTGAAATCGTCAAGGTTGAGGTAAAAGAAGTAGTACAAAGGGAACATTACTCCGATAGTCGGAGATAGACATCAAAATCATGAATTACACTAGAAAGGAGAGTCTAACAGAGAACTGATTGAAAAACCCTGGTTGGTGATCTATGTTTCACAACGGCTAGCATGGTCGAGTAAGTAAGATTCTATAACAACAACGTAAAGTTTAAAACCTCATATATTTAAAATACTTTTTTTCAAAAAAACATTATTAAAAGGAATATTGTGTTTTTCTATAATTCATTGTTAAATATGTAACAGCGTGTATCATCGACCATTAACATGTCTATCAAATCTGTTTCAATCGACAAAACTTGTTATTTTACAATGTTCATGCATAATTACCACTGAAATCATGAATGAATCATTGTTAGTCCTCTATTAACATTCACGTGCAAAACCTGAGGTCCTGGGTTCGAACCCTGTGAGTAGCAGGCGGCGTAGATACTCACTGCTGATAGATCTCATTCCAGAACTTGATTGCTCTTCAGAGCTTCTAGATTCCTAATGATGATGATCTAACAATGATTCATTCATGAGTTCAATGCAAGATTACCTGATGTTTATGGTATGGGACTCATCAGTAGAGCGCATCCACGACTGCTGCACCTCGCAGGATTCGAACCCGGGACTTTCAGTATTGTGCGCGAACGCCTAACCATCGGACCACTGGGACGGCAACCGACGGTGTGAATGTCTAACTCTGATTGGTCTAGGGATTTTGCGCTACCTCACCCATATCAGGACGAAACGGCCGTCCAGTGCTTCTTCCAGGTTTCTAATTGGTGGTCTAACAATGATTGATTGATGATTTCAAATGTGTAAAAACACAAACCTCCAAAATGCTGCCCCAAAATAAATATTAAAATGTACAATGTTCTAAGTTTGTTCTATTCTTGATTTCAAAACTAACTCAACAATCTTCACAGCTCCAAAATGACAAGTATCATGCGATCACCAGTGCCTAGAGTTGTGCGGAGATTGTCAGAGTTCTGCTGAAAAGCCATGATCAGTGTAATTCAGTCTGTGTCGTGTATGAGACAATTATCCACCAAATTCAATGGATGAAGGTCGAACAAGATCAAGGAGTGATTAACGCTAAACATTAACATCGACTTTTGTACGCATTATCGATGGTTTCGGGTTCGACCCCTCACTCACTAAGTTATTCTAACACGAAACGACTATCCAGTGCTTGTAGGTTTCAAGTGATGGTCTAACACTGATCCATTCATAGTGGATTTCATTAAACTACACCAGTTAATCAAATGAATTATTGAACTGAATTCAAGAATACTAATCAATAATCTGAGAGAACAAACTATTTTCATCAATACACCATATGACTTAATGAAATTCAGAGTAATTTCAAAATATTGATTTTTTTACACTGTATTCATACTGATTGAGTGAATTGAACTCAGTCATTTTCTTTGCGGGTTATTCAACTATTGATTATTTGTAGAATCAGTTACTCAAATAAATAAACAAATAAATTGCTGCTTTCAACCAACATTGAACAATGAACATTATTTGCACAGTGTGTGAACATTGACAAATCAATACTAACTAAGTTGCAATACAAGTCAAACATAATTGAATAATATTTGCTACTGGTGTATCAAGTGAGGACCTTATGATTAGATGAAGTAAGCGGTGTATTGAGAGAAGACGCAGTTGACTAGCCAACTGCATTTTCTAAACATTGGATTGTTAGCTCTTTTCTTTCACATGCGCCATACATCCGGATCCGACAATTACCTCAACAGAAAGTTCTGGGCGACAGTCTGTTGTAAATCCACTACATACAACTTAAAAGCCATGTTGTGAGTAGTATATACTAGTAGTATACACTAGCTATGTGACTTACATCAAATAGAATTTGATAATTACTCAATGTGTAGTATATACTACTACTAGCAACGTGGCTCATAAATACTATGCATTAGATATAAAGTGGAGTATATCACCCAGATGTTGGAGTATCGGATCCCAGGATGTATGGCGCAATCAAAGACATGTAAAAGAAGCCAGTCAATTATCTGTTTGTTTTCCAAATGACAGTTTTGAAAATCAGCTGAACACATTTGACTAGTAAACTGCGTCTTTGAAGGTTTTTGTACAACATTTCTCATGTGATTAATCACTTTCACTATGTGTCAACTGAACTGAAATATTGTATACTCTGCTAATTCAACTTACCACTACAAAATTCTGGTTTCTTCAATTCAACAAATTTATCACTTAAACAATTGACAACATGAAGAAAACATGTGTTACGATAAGTTTTCCCATTTGATCCACAAACAATTGGCCAACCATATGTTTGCACTGGTGTTTTCCAAACTGGATCACCGAATACTTGTGTTCGCCTCTTTGTGGTTGTTGTGGATGTTGCTGTGATTCCTGACGACGGTGATAATGACAATGATGAAGATGCTGATGGTGTCAGTGTTTCTTGTCCATTTCTAAATGATGCATTACAGTCTAACGGTAGTTTTGCACAATCCATACATACTGGTTGACCAGTTAAATGATGCGGTGTACATCGCATTCCAGCTCTTGGACATTCAACGTTAGAACAAGTAGCTTTGCCTAAGAGAAAAAAAATTTTAAACGAATAAAGGTAAACATTAGTTTGTCAGGTAACTCTTTTTAAAAATTCGATTACTGATCTTTAATTTGTAACATTATTCATTGATCAGTGGAGTTCAACCCTATTCGCCTGTGAATCAATGCTCATCAAAGACAGTGGATCAGGTTGCGTAAGATCGTGGATTGATCCAAGTTAGACATCAAAACAGTTAGATACCGGCTCAGTGGTCCAGACGTTAAGCATTCGCGCGAAAGACAGAAGGTCCCGGTTTCGAACCCCGAGAGTGGCAGAAGTTGTGGATACGCACTGCTGATGAGTCCCATACCAGGACATTGCAGCCGCCTAGTGCTTTCGATGAAGTAATTCAACTCTCATATTTATAAAATAAATTATTCAGAACTGTTCATTGGCACACAGTCGAATAGCTGACAGGTGTTACAACTGAAAACGATTCGGTAAGCACTGAAATATCAGTGTGTTCACTTGAAAAGATAAACGATATATGTTTTCCAAATATTGGAGAGTTTTTTATCCTATCACTGATCAAAATCACTTCTTAATGTTTGTCATATCAACACAAAGTATTTGAATGAAATTCTCCCTTTATTATCAAGATGATATGACTCTCCTAAGAGCCCCTCTGGGGCTACTAACGATCCCAAGCCCAGGACGACTACGAAAGCGATCATCCAGACGATACAGGAGTTCATTAACTGTTGTCTACTCAGAATACTTCGGAGAGAACAAACCCGATTCCAGAGGTGGAAGTGGATAGGACACACAATGAAGAAAGCACCCAACTCCATCACAGCTCAAGACCTCAATTGGAATCCTTAAGGCCAGAAGAAAAGAGGAAGACCATGGGACACATTAAGCCGAAAAATTGAGACAGGCATGAGAAGAATGAACAATAATTGGACAGAACTAGACAGGAACGCCAGAGTAGATTGGAGAATACTGGTCAGCGGCCTAAGCTCCACTAGGTGTAACAAGCATAAGTAAGTAAGTGAGTAAATCAAGTTTATCTGACAAAAACTGATTACTTCTAATTTGTGTTTTTTTCAGTTCGTCTGTTTGGTTCTTGTTTTGTTTAATTGGAAATCAAGAACACAATGTCTGGTTGTTTTTATTTTAAACTTGGTAGCTAAAATACATGTACTATCAAGAGTTTTTTACTAGTTTATGTTCGGCAAAAGATAACTATCACAACGCGATAGTTTAATGGGCCGAATGGTGTAGTAGATACTACTTGCAACGTGACTTATAAGTAGTATGTAGTGGATGTGCTGGTAACTTTTTCGTTCATTACAATTGGTTCATGTGCCATCAGTGTGATCATCATTAAAGTTGCGAGGATCGATCATATTAATATTTTAAAAAACTGTACGTGAAATCAAAATCAGTTCAGTGTTTAAATAACTAAATGAACTTGACGACATTCATTTCAATATATTTCAGGATCGCAGATAGTAATGCCGAAATCTTTTCAGAAATGCAATGAGAGACTTTCTGGACTACCAAACCGAACCATGAGGTTTTTCCTAACGGGCCATTCAACGAAACTTTGGTCCGAAGATTTAATCTCCACAAGATACGTGTAGCAACGTTAGATGATGCGGTCCTCTGCTAACTGATAACTAAGAATACGTCCATACGACATTTTTACCTTCATGACACTGGAGAAAATGTGCACTAGTGTTTGGAAGTGAGGATTTTCCGACTCCCATGTGTTATGGACCTTCCAATAACCACTAACCTGATCAAAGAGTCATACATTCAGTTTTCGTCCTCTCAGTTTTTCAAGCAACACCTATACCATGAGATAGTAGTTGATAGGACAGCTCTGATGATGACTGTATACTCAGGACTATATGAGAGCGATTCGGTAGAGAGAGAAAAAGCGAACTCTTGCCCACTCTTGCTCGTATCTGTGCAATGAATGTATACGCAAGAATTCACACATTTAAAATTGAAATCATGAATCAAACAATGTTAGACTACTTAACAGCAATGCTCATCCACGACTCCCGTTACTAGTAGGATTTGAAATCAGGACCTTTGTACTTGTATGCGTACGCCTAACCTCATCTAACTTCGATCAATCCATCGAAGACAATGGGTGGAGTTAGACATCAACACCGTTGAATATCGCCAGTTCAATTGTCACGCGCAAAATCGAAGGTCCTGGGTTCAAATGTTGCCAGTATCAGGAGTCGTGGATGTACACTGTCACCGATGAGTCTCATACAAGGATGAAACAACCATCCAGGTGCTTCCAGATTCCTAATGGTGGTTTAACATGTATTGATTCATGATTTCAAATAGTAACTCAACTCAACTTCACAACTCTATATTGCATATTAATAATTAACAAAAATACTTACTACGACATTCTCCTTTATAAGCAATTCTTGTCTCTAATTGATTCTTTAATCCGGCTAATTTCAAATCACAACTATTATAAAATGTTTGATTATCTATACTACACATTGGTTGATGAAATGTTGACTCAGGACATGTAGTCAATGTTTGCCATGATTCTTCACTCCAATATTCACATGATGGACGTCCATCAAATTGACGCAACAGACAATATTCATTTGCATTACAAATTAATTCTTTCGATAATTCAACATTAGAATAAAGGGATTTTTCATCGAATATCGATTCATCATTGTTGTTAAATTTGTTCATACTTGAAAAAAGATAAGCATTTGAATCAGTTGGTAATTTACGATTCATTATGATGATATTCTCATTGTCATTGTCAATATATTCTTGATTGTTTGTTGATGATGAAGATGATGATTGAATAGGTTTATTAGTTGGACTTGTTGAAGTCAGCGTTGAAAATAATGACGGTGTATGTTTGCTTTGTTCTTCAACGTCATCGCCAACATCACCGACATCAACATCATCATTCTCATTACCGCCTGAGTACAATTGTTTCAGCATAGAATTTAAATTGAAATTTCTCTCTGATAAAATACTCAACTCAGAACAACGTAAACCTTCATCTGGACATGGAATCACTTCAAGACTTTCTTTTGGTAACGCGCAACGTGCTTGTTTCAAATGACATTGATTATGAAATCGTCGTAAATTCGTAGTACATAATGGACCAGTTAAATAATCGGCTGCAGTACATCGTAAACGACATTTACATTTTGGTTCATTATTAATCATACGACAATAATGTCCTTCAGGACAAACGTATCCTTTACAGCTTGAAGGTAATTCTATAATTTAATTGAAAGAATAAGTAAATAATGACAGAATGAAAATAATACACAGTTTCAAACAAGTTTTCTTGATAAACCGATCAGTTGAAATTATGAATCGATCATTATTAGAAACCTGAAAACACTGAACAGTCGTTTCGTCTTGGTATGGGATTTATCAATGGCAGTTCGCATCCACGACTCCTACTTGCGAGAATCTTACCTAGAGCCTTCGGTCTGGTAGCAGTGTTAATGTCTAACTTTAATCAATCCCTAGTGTAATCACTAGTGGCTATAGCCTCATGAAGAAATTCTCGGAGTTCTAGTGAGAAGTCACGAACAGTGGAGTTTAACCCTGTCGGGTGTAGGCAATTACCCACAAAATATAATAGGTGGGGTTGCTTAAAACCTTAGATTGATCATATCTCTACATTAACAGCGTTGGAGGGTAGGCTTGCACACACGAGACAGACGGTCCTAGTGTTGTAAAGGAGAACACAGGTGGGGCAACCGGATTGTATTTAGTGAAAATTACAGAGTTACTCAGTAAAATCGGAAAACCATATCGTAAATCGTTAATTTGCAAAATATCAGTCCATCATATCGAACTGGACTGTTCCTGTTGCAAAACATCAATCCATTGTCACTATTCATGCGTTCATACAAATTCCATTGTGTTCCCACTCTTCCTTTCTTGATCTTCCCCCATCTTCTGCTGCCAGACATTATGTTGACACTCACGTCATATACTACTTATAGGTAGCTCGCACCACACTAGGTTAGAATCCTGTGAGCAGCAGGAGTTGTTAGTGGGCACTACCACTGATGAGTCTCATACTAGGACAAAATGGCTGTTCAGTGCTTCCAGGTTTTGATTGCTTCATGTTGTCAATGAAACTCATTAATCTCCATAACTCTATAGTGAAAAGCAAATAGTGATTAGTAGTTGACAATAAGCAGTTCAAGCAATAAAATCTTATGGACATTCACAGTCTTTTCTCAGCATATTGCCCAACGATTGAGATCTCTCAGATTGTACTTTTTGAAATGATAGCTTGTAAACGTTTTTCTTAATATACGCGCTTGAATAGATTATGCGTGCAATCGATATATAATTTACGTGTACGGAGAAGGAAAGAAAGAGATAACTTGTTTTTGACGTTAATTACATGATTGATTCAATAAATACGTGAAATGACCAATTAAGTTTGTACATATTTTCTTTTATTTGTAACCATGAATCGATCAATGTTAGACCACCATTAGAAACCTGGAAGCACTGGACGGCCGTTTCGTCCTGGTATGGGACTCATCAGCAGTGTGCATCCACGACTCCTGCTCCTCGCAGAATTCGAACAATTCGCACAATACCGAAGGTTCTGTGTTCGAATTCTGCGAGGAGCAGGAGTCGTGGATGCACACTGCTGATGAGTCCCATACCAGGACGAAACGGCCGTCCAGTGCTTCCAGGTTTCTAATGGTGGTCTAACATTGATCGATTCATGGTTACAAATAAAACTTAACAATCTTCACAACAACCCCGCAATATTTGCTTTTGAAAAAGATGTGTTTTCATCTCCTAAAAAACATTTCCTAACAAACATTTCACAATCGTTACCGAAAAATCGGTAAGATTGAATTTTATTTCAACTATAAAATGTCCCCCCCTTGAATTTACAATTTCTTTGAGACAGTCATCATTTGTGATGGAATCATTTATTTTGTAAGTAGTAAGTATATCAGGTCAAATTTACAAGTGTTTCGGATTGTAAAAACTGAAGTGTAACTAGTCTGTTGACATTAGAATAAATAATCTAAGGAAAATAATGTTGTTGTTTTACCTCAAGTTCTTCTGATCAATTTGTAATTCGATCAGTACTGAGGCTAAGGCAAACATGAAATCGTTTACTATTTAGTGTGTAAATCTCAATGCGATATTGGGGTCACTGACAGTTCAAATCATGCTGATGATAACATTGTGTACATGTCTCACTAGATAACATCTACCCAGTCCTCATGGAAATTATCAGCTGTCCCGTCCCTTCAGAAGATCACGCTTACGTCTTAACGACTTCCTAGGTTATATGTTAAATCTCAATTCGATCAGAGGTCACTGACAGTTGAAATCATTCTAATGATAACCTTGTGTACATGTCTCACTAGATCAAATCTAACCAGTCCTCATGGAAGTTATCAACTGTCCCATCTTAACGACTTCCTAGGTCATATGTGTTTTCAATCAGCTAATCAATATCTGCATATATTTATATATAGTTATGACGTTTATAACAAAATCAATTATCATACACAACATTCATTCTTACCTTCATCACAGGCTTGTACACAATTCGGTGTACCGGATTCAAACAGCAAATGATCTGTTAAATATTCTTGTTGAGTAATTTGACGATTTAAATAGAAACCACGTCGTTTACAACATTCCAGCTGTGTTATACTGTCTTTCATTAAACCAATACAATTACCACTGTTTAGTCGTTTTGCAAAACATGAACCAGTTGTTACAGCTTTACAAGTGTGAATAAATGAGAAACAGAAAAGAGAAGAGAAGAGAAATTATTTTGGCTTACAGGATTGTGTTGTTTTAAAGTGAAAAAAAATAAATATTTACGATTCAGAACAAACTGTAAACCAACACCAAAGACTTGATCTTCAGTTTCATTCTATGAAGCTGAGACTAGCTATCTATCTATCGACAATCGCCTACACAACATACTGCTGACTTCACTTATCTGGGGAGTCTCATCAGTGCTGATAGCCTGGTAACTGAAGAAATCTCAGCACGGATACAGAAAGCTCGATTGGCTTTTGCCAACCTGCGTCATTTATAGCGTAGGCGTGATATCCGTTCGCTAACCAAAGGACGAGTGTACTGTGCAGCAGTTCGCTCCATTCTCCTATATAGATGTGAAACATGGCCGTTAAGAGTAGAAGATGTTCGTAGGTTACTAGTATTCGATCATAGATGTTTAAGAAGCATTGCTCGTATACCGTCGGACAACCGAGTAAGAAATGCTGTGGTTAGGAAACGGGTGCTAGGTAAGGATGGCAGATCAATTGATGAAGTGGTGGTGGTTGGGACATGTGTTACGAATGCCTAACCACCGACTGCCTCGACGAGCTATGTTTTGTGGTGTAGGAGTAAGCTGGAAAAAAGCTAGGGGCGGCCAAACCAAAACATGGCACAAATCCATGAAGTCACTGACAAGTGGACTGAGTCATGTTGGTAGATGTAGACTACCTGGTTTGGGTCCACGAGACGAAAGTCATCAATGGTTAGAGACCTTGAACGATATGGCTCAAAATCTTGTGCAATGGCGCAAGTGCATTCATTCGCTGTGCTCTCTCAAATCTTAATCTTCTGGATTCGTCAGCACCTATATACATACGTACGAAGTTCTACGTTGCAACTGACTGACTGACTGACTGACTTTTTGACCAGGCAACATCAACAACCACCTACTCTGGCAGAGAACAAACCACACTCCAACTGAAGAAGACATTAGGAAAAGTGGATGTCACCAGACTACTTAACAAGACAAGCTATAGCTTGGAATCATCAAGGCTGAATTAAAAGTGATTGATCGAAGAGAATATTACTCCGACAGTCGGAGTCAGACAACCTGGAAGCACTGGATTGCGGGGGATTGTACTTCATTGGTCATGTCTTGTCACTCATGAAGCTAGTCGCTAGTGATGGAGATGGCTATTTACAATTTAAATCATGATTGAATCATTTTTAAATCACCGCTAGCGTTCGCGAGAATGGTCTTGTGTTCGAATTTTGAGAGTAGGAGGAGTTATCGACACCCACTTTTGATGAGTCCTATCTACAGCGGGACGAAACAGTCATCCAGTAGTGCTTCTAGGTTTTTAATGTTGATCTAACGAAAAAATTCAATCACAACTTTTGCATAAAACTCATTTTCTGTCTATTTTTTAAGAAAAAAATCACATCCTATCATAACAATCACTCGATCTATACATAGATTTCAATAATTTTTTGATGGTAAAACTGGGATGAATTCATTTTCAATGGCTTTTCAGACAGACAGACAAAAAAAAATTATCTGATTAAAAATTGTGTAATCCGTGTTTTTTCCTTTTTTTGATTACGTAAAACGTTAACAATTGTACATTGAAAAGAAAAATACAGATTGAATGAATGTCTCTATTTTTATAGTTGAAATCACGAACTAATCTCAACTCGATCATGATTAGAAGGCTACAAGTACTGAACGACTAGTTCGTCTTAATATGGTGGACTCCGTAGCAAGGTGTGCATCCACGAACGCGGGAATCAAACTCATAACCTTCAGATCATTGAGGTCTAAGACTAGTTCTTGATTTAAAATTGTTATGTTCGTCACTGGGTACGCTTGAAGCTAATAACGAGTTCACCTTAGTCGATAAACGCGAATGAAACAATGAACCAGCGTCCAGATAGGCTACTTTGAATGCCAAACTGCAAAACAGAAGACTTGATAAACGTAGAAAGTATATTCTAAAAACACCTAGCAATCACAACACAATCAAGCACACAACTCTCGTTTATTTATTCATCAGAGAAACCTCCTTGGGACAGTTACGAAAATACCGCACTAAAATACACAGCAGTCAATCACAACCATGGATTTTGCTGGTGGGAAGTGAAATCTCAAGGTCAACTGATCAGCCCATGCTGGCAAACGTGAAATCCTAAATAAGGCATTTATCAAGCGAGTTTTGGGAAACTAACATCCCCAACAATTATTGAGACTTAAGTTTTACCAACAATGACAGATGGGATCATTTGAACAGATCCCTTGACAGTTAGTTTGTAAATTACTTATTGAGTAGTTGACATTAGCAGAATGTAGTACATATATTTTATCTTATTTATGACTGTCAGGGTGAATGTCAACAGCACTGGGACAATGGAATGTCCTAATATGGGACAGAAGACTTATTTCGTGTTCTGTTGATAAACACATGGTTTATTGATTTGAAATTCAGAAGGAAACTTTTCGTCTGTATCATCTAATAGGAAAGTGGTGGACATCAAGGGAGTGCTTTGGTTAATCGCTTGTAACAAGATCCAAAGCTTGATGATTCTTTCCCGTTGACAGAATCATAAGAAGTGCAGTGTTGCGATGAGCCCAAAACTGATGATAAACTTGAATTTCAATAAACCTGTCGATTTTCATGAAGATTAGTATTTTTTCTAGTTACCAAAATATGAGATTTCAGTAATAATTTCTGTTTTCAGTCGATGGGGACAATACAGATTCTAGTAGAGCAAGGAAATCAGGAAGAAGTGCATGAGTTGGCGGATAGGATACACATATAGCTGAAGGCATCCAACTGTGTCACAACACAAGCCTGGACTTGGCACCCTCAAGGTCAAAGGAAAAGAGGAAGGCCAAAGAACACATTATGCTGAGAATCGGAGACAGACATGTGAAGGATGAACAAAAATTGTACAGAACTAGAACGGAAGAGCCATGACAGATTAGGTTAGAGAGTACTTGTCGGCGGCCTATGCTCCACCGAAAGCAGTAAATTGATAAATACGAAGATCATAGATTTTTGAAATGTGTGAGAGAACATTCCAGAATATCGAGCTAGTGAGTCAACACTCTTTAAATGGTTGCGTAATGAAGTAGTCGAAAAAACAGTCAATTAAAAATGCGATGAAATAAAAGATGTGACAAGTGGTTTTCAACCCTGTTGGGTGTAGGCAGTAACTTTAACAAACACAGTGAGTGAGGCTGCACAAAAATCCTTAGATTGATCAGAGTTAGACATTAACACCTTTGGATACTGGCCAGCTTAGTGGTCCGGACGTGAATGATGTCATAAAATGGATACAATATGAACAGAGTAACGAATGATCTGTTATACTGTTTCTTATTGAACATATGAATTTTAATCTCAGGCGTTGAAATTTTTATAGTTTCAGCAAAATCTTTAAGCGACTTCGAATCGATTGTCAATTAGCCACCTTGAAAGATTTTAATGTATCATCCATGCGATGTTTATTAACAATTGTCTATGCAAAATACTTCTGATTCGTTAGCCAGACACCATCAGCAACAACGTACTGTGGGAGAAAACAAACCAGATTCTAGTGGAGGAGGAAATCAGGAAGAAGCGGTGGAAGTGGATAGGACTCACACTACGAAAAGCACCTAACTGCATCATAAAACAAGTCCTCACATGGAACGCTCAAGGCAAAAAGAAAAGAGGACGGCAAAGGAACACATTACGCCGAGAAATAGAGAAAGATATGAAAAGAATGAAGAAACATTGTTCAGAACTGGAAAGGGAAGCCCAGGACAGAGTTGGTTGGAGAAAACTGGTTGGTGGCCTTTGCTCCATTGGGGGTAATAAGCGTAAGTAAGTAAGTATGCCATGTTCTACATTACTAAATGCTTTCAATCCTCTTAACCTAAGATTTTCTTTGGAATATTATTCTTCACTTCGAACATTATCCCTTCGCTTTTAGCTCTTACTGTATACACATTAGTAGGTAGATTGTTTTCGACCTTTTTATCGAAGCTCCTTAGTTTGATATGAACCTGCAGAGGTTATGGATACACACCGCTGATAAGTTCGATACTAGAATGAGATGGCTATCTAATGCTTTCAAATTTTCTAATGTTTGTTAGACATTCAATGATCGACTATCCAGTTAGCACTCAACAATCTTTATAATTTTCAGGCTCAGTGCTCACTAGTGAATAGCTTCTTCGTAAAGAAATTCTCGGAGTTCTAGTTGAGAAGACGTGCATGACCAATGGAGTTCAACCCTGTCGGGTGTAGGCAGTAACTGCCAAAGACAAATTGCGTTAGGTCGCGCAAAATCCGTAGATCAATCAGAGTTAGACATTAACATCGTTGGATACCAGCCGGCCCAATGGTCCAATGGTTAAGAGTTCGTGCACAATATCGAAGGTCCCCATTTCGAATCCTGCTAGCTGCAGGAGTCTTGGATGCTCACTGTCACTGATGAGTCCCATACCAGGACGAAACGGCCATCTTTCAGTGCTTCCAGATTTCTAATGGTGTTAGTCTAACAATGATTGATTAGTGATTTCAAAAATGTGTAAAAATCTTCATAATGACAAATATAATCTAGTGAGTTTATGAGTCAGTGATTATCATAAGTTAACTAAATATAATCCCTTAAAAGTACACCATGACACAAAGTACTAATAATAATAATAATAAAAGTTTGAATCATCATCATTTCATCATGATAATTATCAAATGAAGGTCATCAACTTGGAGAAATTATGCACACATTGATATTATTAAACATTTATTTAAATTACGTCATAAGCAATTCATGTCAAAAGAATTTATCTAAGGAGCGCAGAGAGAGAGAGAGAGTTAAGGTCATTGAGAATCTGTTGGGTAAAATCAGCATTTAAATGATCCTTTGAAATCATTAATCGATCAATGTTCAGCCAACATTAGAAAACTGAAAGCACTAGTCGTACGTCAAGTCCTGGTATGGTGCAAGCTACTTATAAGTAGTATATGACGTGAGTGTCAACGTAATGTCTGGCAGCAGAAGATGGGGGAAGATCAAGAAAAGAAGAGTTAGAAAACAATGGAATTATGTATGAAACGCATGAATAGTGACAATGGATTGATGTTTTGCAACAGAGGAACAGTCCAGTTCGATATGTGATGAACTGATCTTTTGCAAATGAATAATTTACGATATGGTTTTCCTATTTTACTGAGTAACTCTGTAATTTTCGTTAATTACAATCCGGTTGCCCCACATGTGTTCTCCTTCAATACACTACTTTAAGAGTCATCAGTGGCAGTGCGCAATCCACAACTCCCTCTATTGGTATGAAACGAACCCAGGACTGTCGGTCTTGTGTGCGAACACCTAACCTCAGGGTCATTATGACGGAATCTACCGGTGTTAATGTCTAACTTCAGTCAATCCATGGTCTTGTGCAACCATAAAGAATGATTTTCAATAGCTTGTTAGCTAAAATATTTTCTTGTATGACTAATGTAACTTTCATATATACAAAGAGGTAAGAAAATCAGACAATTTATCTAGCTGTCATTTACTCACTAATACCTAGTTTTGTTAGAAAATTCTCGCTATCTTAGTGAGAAGTCATAACTAGTGGAATTCAACTATACTTGAATGTGAGAGACAGTTACTAGCTGAAGACAATGGATGTGGTTGCTCAATATCTTGAACTGATCAAAGTTAAGCATTGTTAAACATTGTTAGATGTTATCTCAGTAGTCAAGAAGCGCTCCAAACTGAAAGTCGTGGGTTCCATTCTCACATCTAGGCAAGGGTTGTGGATGTGCATTGCTGAAGAGTCTCATACTAAGACGAAACCGCTGTTTAGTGCTTTCGGAGTTAATAATGGTTGTTTGCCATTAATCGATATATGATTTCAATAACACTGTATAATCCTCACAAACTTATCATGACAAACATTGTTATTTTTTTTAGAAATTAACAACAAATACTCGAAATATTACTTCTGTATTCATGATACAGTTGACAAATGACACTTGTCATTACAAACTAATGCTATCTGGTAGCTTCCAAATGTAACTTGTTAGAAATTCTGAAGTAGAATGCAAGTCAACACTGAAGTGCAAGTGTTAGTTACTATCTAAATAATTAGTGAAGAGTTGAAATATGTTTTTTTTGTGGTTGAAAATAAAAATAGACGCTCAATAGAAACAATACAAGACAGTTTTATTGTACGCAAAGTCATCATCAAAAATCTGTAAGTCTTTTACTAACAGTTTTCTACACAAGATACTGTTGATCCGTTTCCCGGACACTATCAGTAACAATTTACTGTGGCAGAGAGCAGACCAGATTCCATCAGAGGAGGAAATAAGGTCAAAAGTGCCGGAGGTGGAAAAGAAGCGCATTGCACAAATCACCCAACTACATCATGAGACAAGCGCCAACTTGGAATACTCGGGGCCAAAGGAAAAGACAGATTAGATCGATATGAGAAGAATGCGCAACAACCGGACAGAACTGGTAAGGAAAGCCCAGAGCGGAATAGGTTGCAGTGTGCTGGTCGGTGACCTATGTTACACCAGAGGTAATAGGCTTGTAAATTAGCAAGGTTTTTTTTCTTTTCATGTTTTTAATGAAAACAATCCTAATCATAGTAATAATCATTATAGAATCGCATTTCATTCTGCTGTCTGTCGATAAAAATATAAAAATCACCGTTTTAATACATTTTGATGAACATAACAACGACATTTTAAATTTTTATTTTAAAAACAAAACATTATGTAACTCATACTTGTACATGTTAATATAGTAGTCATTCTATGATATTTTTTAAATTTTGATTTTATTTTTCGCTTTCTAAATTTATGTCGAACACATGTTGAACAGCGGAAAAAAACACCATGTGACTTCATTCAAACAAATTGTTTTCTTAATCAGTCTAGACTGTTACCGTGAAATTGATCGGAGTTGGATAATTAACATCCTTTGGATGCCGCCGGCTCAGAGGTGCAAGACCGGAAGGTCTTGGCTCCGTTTCCTGCGAGTAGCGAGAGTTGTAGATGAGCACTGCCACTGATGAGTAGTCATTCCTATACCAGGACTTCACGGCCATCCAATGCTTTCAGGTTTTTAATGGTAGTCTAACACTGATCAATTTAATGGGAACCACCTATTTAACTGACATAGATTTTAATCATATATGTGTATACATATAATTCAACTCAATATGATAGATACAGTTTCCTGACAAGAGTACCAAGTACCATGAAATTATTATTATAACTGACAATGAACACTGAACTAACCTGAATCACTTTGAACATTGATCATCGTCATCATCATCGCGGTACTCATGAATAGAGTTGACAATAAATTTATTTTCATGATATAAAATCCAAACCATCGCGAATGTAATCGAGGCATTGATTGTAACAGAATCATTTCTGTTGGTGTGTGAAAGTTTGTGGTGTATGTGTGTGTGAGTGAATGAATGAGAGAGTGTTCTTCGTCACAAGAGGAGATAATTTGTGTAATTGACACTATATTACTTACAAATATTTACTTATATATATATATAGAGAGAGAGACTTTTGTTTATGTATACACACACACTGTTGACGTGATTACGTAACAAGCTTTAATGTTTTTTAATTACCACAAAATTATGATCATTTGATTTTTTTAATGAATAATTTAATTGAGTATAAAGACAGATTTAACTCTTTTCACTTGATTGTTGATTGTTGTTATGATAGTTTGATATGTGTGTGTGTGTGTGTGTGTGTGTGTGTGTAGAGAGACAGAGGAGAGAGAGAGATGAGTTATATTACTTAATGTGAATGCGGAACATGAAATGATATGAATTACAGTGTATGGTTCCTTTTATAGTTGAAGTGTATCCACTCACTCTCTGCCTCTCTCTCGCTCTCTCTGGCTTGCCAGCGTACACACATCCATCTACGAGCGCACACACACACACACTAACGAATCTCTGTAGTATTATCATCGTATTCAAGAATGGACCAATGCGCATATATAGAGTTAGTTAGTTAGTTAGTTAGTTGGTTAAAATATTGGAGGAATTGAACATTGACAATGTGAAAATGTTTGTTTGTTTGTTTGTTCAATTGTCCCGCTGTCCGGTTGTTGGCTTGTTTGTTTGTTTATTATTGTTGATCAAAATATCTACACTTTTTTTTTCTGTTCTTCATTTAATTTGCTGAAATAAATCAACAATGATTCAGACAATCATGTTATGAACACAGAGAAAGAGACAGGATTTTATTTACGCCTACATCACTGAATCGCAGGATATACATTTAAATATGTATATAAATTTGTAGAACTGTACTCTACGTAAAGAAAAATGCATTTTTTTGCCGTAAAATAGTATAATAGTCATGATAGTGTTATAACTAATACAATAGAGGAGAATAATAATGGATTTCATTGGGGATATTCGTTTTAAGTTGTGTGTGTGTGTGTGTGTGTGTGGTCTAGTCATCATCATCACAATGAAACAAAATCATGTACACAAATATGTGCACATCAACAACTCATGCTTCCGAATAACCCATGTACTCAAATGTGTGTCTGTGTTCCACTACGACAGGTCCTGGAACACAGACACACATTTAGACGCGCTACAATAGTTGTTTTCCTGGACCTAAAGGCGGCATTTGACTCTGTAGATCGTGAGGTTCTGTGGCAGTGTCTGTCATTGAAAGGAGTACCAGAGAAGTATATTAACCTTATACAAGCTCCCTACTCGAACACCACAGGTCGATTGAGAGCATATGGCGAACTGTCATGTCTCACACAAACACCTTAGCTCTAGACTACTCAGTCGGCATCCACCGGTATTCATGTATAACTTCAATCAATGTCCACGATATTGAGAGTGTCCTTATCCATTATCTTTGGTGATTAAGTACCTACAACCGACAAGGTTGAACAACGATTGATTCACGATTCCCATTAATAACTTACTATCTTCAGTTAAAGCTTTGGAGATTTGTGTTTTTACACATTTAAAATCATCAATCAATCATTGTTAGACCACCATAAAGAAACCTGGAATCACTGGACGGCCCGTTCGTCCTGGTATGGGTGGGGTCGCGCAAAATCTCTAGATCAATCAGAGTTAGACATTAACACCTTTGCATGCCGGCCCAATGGTCCGATGGTTAGGCTTTCGCGCACAGTACCGAAAGTGAAGGGTTCGAATCTTGCGAAGTGCAGGAGTCATGGATGCGCACTGCTGATGAGTCCCACACCAGGACTTGACGGCCGTCCAGTACTTCTTCCAGGTTTCTAATGTTGGTAGTCTAACAATATTGATTGGTGATTTCAAAAATGTGTAAAAACACAAATCTCCAAAGCTCTAACTGAGAATACTTCTCATTGATGCCAGTATGTTAATTCTATGACTTTTTTCCGATTGTTAAAAACCCCTTTTTTGAGAAATCTTTAGAAGCCCTGTTGTTAAGCTTCTTTGTATGTGATTCAGTTGGCTGGCTAGGTTTCATCCTCCTTTTTTTTAAAAAAAGTTGAAGCTTACTTATATAATACAAACATGGGAAATAGTTTTTTAGCTCCTATTTGAACAAATCGTGTTTTTTTTATCTTAAAAATGAGTATTTTGAGGTGACAGTACCGTTTAATATATCAGTAAAACTGACACTCTAAGTGATTGTTACGTAACTACGTGTTTCTAGCCCTGTCGACTTTTGTGATCATCAGTGTCGTAGAATGTACTTCTGTAGAAGGTATATGAATCTTCAATCGTCTATGTAATTTTTACACTGGCTGCGTGTTGATAGTTCGACGTGACATACTGTGGTGCGCGCTACTTATAAGTAGTATATGACGTGAGTGTAAACGTAATGTCTGGCAGCAGAAGATGAGGGAAGATCAAGAAAGGAAGAGTGGGAACACAATGGAATTTGTATGAAACGCATGAATAGTGAAATGTCAGACAATGGATTGATGATGGATTGAAGATTTGCAAATTAACCGTTTACGATATGGTTTTCCTATTTTACTGAGTAACTCTGTAATTTTCGTTAAATAAAGTTCTGTTGCCCCACCTGTGTTCTCCTTCACTACAATACTATAGCTCAATCCTGTGGCTCAGCCAGACATGCAGTTGACACTTTGGTGGACTATTCACACTACTTATGTAACAATCGTTTATTCAATCTAATATTTATGTTGATGTAAGCGATCACGGCTACTTCCAACTAAACTCTTTCTTGTGAAGTATTTGTACTGATGATTTTTCTAAGTGTTTCAAGTTGTGTGCAGCTGATGAGGAGAACAAAACGAAATTTGTGATAAATTCTTGTAGTAAAATCCACTTTCATGAAGAGAACGCGATTAGTTTTGATAGAAACATTCATGATTATAACCGATTGTACCAGTGATTGTTTAACTGTACTTTTCTGTTTATAACACACTCTCTTTAATACATCAATCTATGACAGTCAAGGATTTTTCGAGAGGGATATGTAATCTCAGGGTCAACTGAGTAGCTTATGAGCGAAAACACAAAAATCCAAAATTAGGACCTTTATCGATTGAGTTTTGGGGATCTAACGTCCCCAACAATATCACAGGTCTCTTACAAAATTCAATCTTCTCATTTCATTACTTTCTTGAGGTTGTCAATATTCAATCATTTTTCAGGTATAAATTGTTCGACATCATGAAAATACTTAACATATCACCAGTTTTGTTATTCTACTGTAATCATGAATCGAGCAACGTTATCTTACCATTAGAAACCTGTAAGCGGTGGAGGGCTGTTTCATCCTAGTATGAGGCTAAGCGTTTGCGCGCGAGACCGAAAGTTCTCAGGTCGATTTTTTGCTAGCGGAGGTTGACGGTGCTCACTGCTGATGAGTCTGATACTAGGACAAAATGGCTATCTATTACGTCCAGGTATCTAATGGTTGTCTAACAATGATTGATTCATAATTTCCATGAATCTCAACAATCTCAAGCCTGCATTAGCTATGATTGCTGTCAGTTGCTGTCTTTATTTAAATGTAACTGCATCCAATGTACTTATTGAGTCATTGACCCACCTTTTCCCATGTTCTTTCCTCTTGCAAATAACCTCTTACTGTCCCCAGCATACAAGTTACCTCCTGGCTAAACTCAAAGTAATCAAATGTTGAAGTTACAGGTTTGTAGAGTTTACTTGAAGCAGAAGTTATATTTCACCACAAGGAATGATCTCAGCTAGGTGGATCATAAACACACACACACACACAGGCACACAGTCTTAACCATTCCGCAAATGAATCCAAGACTTTCAAGTCTCATAAGGTACATAATGCCCACCGATCGAACTGGATTATGTTATAGTATACCACAAATTGGTTGCATACAAATATGGAGAACTTTTTTAGAGTGAATTTCTGTTGGGGATGTTAGATCCCCAGAAATTGCTTGATAAATATATCTTTATTTTGGATTTATTTCATGGACTGATCAGTAGACCTTGAGATCACATTTCACACCAGGAAAATCCTTGGCTGTGATTGGTCACTGTGTCATTTTATTGTGCTATTTTTTGTGACTGTCCCAAAGATGTCTGTATGGAGTATAAATAAACACAATCTGAGTGCTTGGATTCATTTTGTGTGCTGGCTGGGTATTTTGTAGAATACAACAATTTCTACACTATATCAAGGCTTCTTACTGATTCGATTTGGTCAAAGGATCACAGTAGCCTACCAGGACCGTTGGTTCATTGTTTTGTTCTCGTTATTCGACTAAGGTGAACTCGTAATAGTTTAAGCGCATACCCTAGAGACGAGCGTAACAATTTGATAGTCTTATGGTAAATGACTTACCAGATGAACTAAAGATGTAGGTTTCAATCATTGGTAGGGTGTTATATCCGGAAAAAAGATTCGATAAATGATAACTCCTAAGACTAACCTATAGATCACTTTTATGAAGAGAACGCGATTAGTTTTGATAGAAACATTCATTATTATAACCAATTGTACCAGTGATCATTCAACTGTACTTTTCTGTTTATAACACATATTCTTTACGCGCAAGCATTCTGTTAGTGTTGTTGCGATTCTTTGCTGCGCCATCTCTGTAATTTTACCCCTGGCGCTCGATTTCGATATTCTTTTGATACCACTAAAATCGCCAGCAATCATATTCTTTATTATGGAATAACTCTTCTTACCAGTGACAGGTTCGTAATTTCTGTAGTGGTGATCATAGTCATTAGCGGCTTGCTACTAGACTTCAGTGTGGACGAATGATCGAGTGCACAATGGGGAGGTAGTAAGAAGCTGAATACCGTTTTGAAGATAAACTCACTTCTTACTTTTATTTATGCAGACAAACATGATAAGGGAGGCGTGCAAGCAAAACGAAACGAATCGGAGAAGGCGAGTAAGCCAACTCTCCATGAGCTGAAGAATGACTAATAAGTATATTTATAGTCAAGCAATATAGTAGGCTAGACATGTGATAAGCGAGTCAGCATCCACACACAATCAAAGAACAAACCAATCTTTCATTATGACAGCTCATCTATGATGAATTTTTTAAATGAAAGTTCTCATTGAATAAATCTTCATATATGAAATAGCTGTTAGAAATTCATTTGACCAGTGCAATAAAATATGAGAACAGAGTACTTACTACTCAAAGTTGTTAGTGATACAGAACAAAGCATCCGTTGTATTCGATTTGTTCACGTCTACTTGTTGAGGCAGTCAATCGGACAGTCATGTTCCAATTAAATGATCACCAATCGGAATTTCAGTTTTACTGATAACAAATAACAGTAGTAATCAATGAAGTTACTTCAAAATACTGATTTTTTCTCAGATAAAAAAAAGCCGAGATTTATTCAATATGTACTTTGTGTGTTGACTTCTTCAGTGATTATAAAAACAATTTCATATGTTTGCATGGTTTGAATTATTTCTTCTAGTTAGCGTTTTTTGGCATCATATGGAATTCTTATGATGGATTCAACTGCAAAATCGTGCACGGAGGTCAGCTGACAGACTCTTTCGAGGTGTGGACCGGTGTCAGGCAAGGTTGCTTACTCTCACCCTTTCTCTTTCTCCTGGTCATCGACTGGATTATGAAAACGTCGACGTCTGGAGGGAAGCACGGTATCAACTGGACAGTTAGGACGCAGCTGGACGATCTGGACTTCGCAGATGACCTGGCTCTTCTATCGCACACTCAACAACAAATGCAAGAGAAGACGACCAGTTTAGCAGCAGCCTCTGCAGCAGTACGTCTCAACATACATAAAGGGAAAAGCAAGATTCTCCGATGAAACACAACATGCACCAACCAAATCACGCTTGATGGAGATGCTTTCGAGGACGTTAACAACTTTACATATCTGGGCAGCATCATCGACGAGAAAGGTGGATCGGATGCAGATGTGAGGGCGCAAAGCGAGGGCTGCATTTCTACAGTTGAAAAATATCTGGAACTCCAAACAACTTTCAACCAGAACCAAAATCAGCATTTTCAATACAAATGTGAAGACAGTTCTACTGTATGGAGCGGAAACATGGAGAACTACCAAAGCCATCATCCAGAGGATACAAGTGTTTATGAACAGTCGTCTACACAAAATACTTCGTATTCGTTGGCCAGACACCATCAGCAACAACGAACTGTGGGAGAGAACAAGTCAGATTCTAGTAGAAGAGGAAGTCAGGAAGAAGCGGTGGAAGTGGATAGGACTCACACTACGAAGAGCACCGGACTGCGTCACAAGACAAGTCCTCACATGGAACCCTCAAGGTCAAAGTAAGAAGAGGAAGACCAAGGAACACATTACGTCGAGAAATAGAGAAAGATATGAGAAGAATGAACAAAAATTGGACAGAATCGGAAAGGGAAGCCCATGACAGAGTTGGTTGGAGAAAACTGGTTGGCGGCCTATGCTCCATTGGGTGTAACAGGCGTGAGGAAATATGTTTGCATGGAATACAGCAAGTATTTTGTTGAGGACGTTAGATCCTCAGGACTCACTTGGAAAAGATCCTCATTTTGGATGTTTCGTGTTTTCGCGTTGACCTTGAGGTTACATTTCCCGTCTGAAAAAATCCTTGTCTATCATTGATTGATGGATTATTTTAGTAGGCTATTTTTGTGGCTCTCCCAAGGACCTTTCAATCATGTATAAATAAACTCGATTTGTGTGTGCTTCTGAACCTCATATTTTCTAGGTGCTTGTAGAATACACTCTCTACGCCTTATCAAAACTTCTCCTTCTAGTTAGCCGGGGCAGAGACAATATGGATCATAGTATCCTATCGTTTCCCTGTATCATTTGTCTTCGCTTCCATTTTACCGAGTAAGCTGAACTCATAATAGGCATGTATTCAAGCATATCAATTGACCAGTAAATATCATATTTCCATGCGAACTAAACAGGAAGAAACATAATCCCACCGTCTCCAATGTTCGCCTCCAAATTTTTTTTTCAATAAAATAGAATAACATTTTAAAAATGTATAATTTACTGTTCAGAATTCAATAACAACTATTTATCAAAATACTTTTTGTTTTTACGAAAATTTAATTATCACGTACGTATATTATATTGAATTATATGACTGATTAGCATATATAGTACAATACTATTTCATGTATATGACGTAAAATAGGATTTTTTTTCAAAAATAACACTACTTTCTGCTACTCATTCAAACAAAACATGTGCATATATATATGAAATGTGAAGATAATCGAAAGAGAAAAATGAAACTAGAAAACAACAGTATTTTAAACAAAAAAAATTTAAAAAGGGAAAGAGATACAACATTCTTCACTATTGAACAAAACACTGAAATAAACAAATGAATGTTCATGATTATAACAGTATATCAATATAATTTGTATTTTCAAAAATATCGTACAATGTGCTCACTAGTGTGACTAGCTTCTTAGTGAAGAAATTCTCGGAGTGTGTTGCGAGCGACTTATAAGTAGTATATGACGTGAGTGTCAACGTAATGTCTGGCAGTAGAAGATGGGGGAAGATCAAGAAAGGAAGAGTTAGAAAACAATGGAATTTGTATGAAACGCATGAATAGTGACAATGGATTGATGTTTTGCAACAGGAACAGTCCAGTTCGATATGATGGATTGATATTTTGCAATCTAACGATTTACGATATGGTTTTCCTATTTTACTGAGTAACTCTGTAATTTTCGTTGAATACAATTTGGTTGCCCCACATGTGTTCTCGTTCACTACAAGAGTTCTAGTTGAGTAGCCGTGCGTGACCAGTGGAGTTCAACCCTGTCGGGTGTAGGCAGTAACTACCACTAAAGACGAGTTGGGTGAGGTCACGCAAAATCTCTAGATCAATCGGAGCTAGACATTAACACCGTTGCATGCCGGCCCAGTGGTCCGATGGTTAGGCGTTCGCGCACGATACCGAAAGTCCTGGGTTCAAATCCTGCCAGGGGCAGGGGTCGTGGATGAGCAGTGCCATTGATGAGTCTCATACCAGGACGAAACGGCCATCCAGTGCTTCCAGATTTCTAATGATGATCCAACATTGATTGATTCATGATTTGTGTGTGTGTTCAATATTTTCGAATTTAACGTTGGATAATAATATTTCAATTTCAAACGAAATGTTGACATTTTGCTTTTCAAATGACTTCCATTTATCAAAATATATATATATATATGTTTTTAAAAAGTTTTTCATTTGATCAAAATAATTTTTTGGACTGAAAAGAAAACAAAACAGTGGCGTAATTGAATTATTAGTTTTTTTGTTATTGTTATTGATGAATGAATATTTTCTGCTTTCAGACGTAAAAATACTCATCAAGTCGATGGTTTTTCTGGTAGAAATACAGTCTGGGAAACCTTTGAAAACGATCTACAGAGTAGTAGTAGTAGTAGTAGTAGTATGCTGTGAACTCGCATGATAATGGTCCTAAATTTGGATTATATGTTTTCGTGCATGGGCTCATCAGCTGACCATGAGATGACATGTACCACTCGGGAAAATCCTTGACTGTTATTGGTTGGTGTGTTATTTTAGTAATCTAGTTTTGTGGCTTTCACAAGGACGTTTCTATCATTGTATAAATAAACTCGTTTTATGTGTTTGTGAACCTCATATGTTCTGAGTGCTTGTAGAATACATTTTCTAAGCCATGTCAAGACTTCTTCCTCTACTTAGTGGGTCCTTAGGACGCTCGAATTAGATTAGCCTATCGTTTCACTGTATCATTTGTCTTCGCTCTCGTTTACCGACTAAGGTGAACATAAACTGACGAGCATAACGTAGTAGTAGTAGTAGTGTGGTGAGAGCTACTTATAAGTAGTATATGACGTGAGTGTCAACTTAATGTCTGGCAGTAGAAGATGGGGGAAGATCAAGAAAGGAAGAGCGGGAACACAATGGGATTTGTATGAAACGCATGAATAGTGACAATGAATTGATGTTGTTTGCAACAGGAACAGTCCAGTTCGATATGATGGATTGATATTTTGCAAATGAACGATTTTCGATATGGTTTTCCTATTTTACTGAGTAACTCTGTAATTTTCGTTGAATACAATCCGGTTGCCCCACCTGTGTTCTCCTTCACTACAGTAGTAGTAGTAGTATTAATGGTAGACACTTCTCGAGCTGTTAGACAATGAAGGTGTTGATTCAATCGTCAGCAGTTCTGGGCACTTGTTCAACTTCTTGTATAAGTTATTCAGTGTACACTATTTAGGAGATTAACACTTAGACAAAAAAATATAGATATCCAGTACTCTACAAGCTTTGGTTTCGGAATCTGAGACAATGACTCACAGTGAATTGAATGTACTGTGATTCAGTTTTATAATTTCTAACTATTTTCACTAAAAGACAAGTGAGATTATATATATATATTGAAGCACTGAATAAATTTAGATATATTCTCAAGCCATCTTGTATTCTGTATCGAAATCATGAATGAATCATTGTTAGACTACCGCTGATCGGTCTGTAACCACCGAACGGCCGTTTCTGCCTAGTATGGGACTCTTTACTGGCAGTGTGCATCCAAGATGCCAGCTACTCACAGGGTCCTAACGCAGGACCTTCTGTCTCGCACTCAGACGCTTGATCTCTGGTCGGTATTAATGCCTAACTCTGATAAAAATTCAAGGATTTCGCGTAACCTCATCCAATGTGTTCGGTTGTTACTGCCAACACTAGACGCAGTCGAACTCCACTGGTCACGTCTTTTCACCAGAACTGTTGGAATGTCCTCACGATTCTAGTCACTAGTAAGCACATTTTATGGTTTTTGCATTGTAGAATTATGGAGATCGTTGTTACTTTACACAGTGAAATTATGAATAAATTAATCGTTCGACTATCATCAGAAACCTGTAAGAATTTGACAGCCGTTTCTTCCTGGTATGGGACTCATCAGCTTTGCAAACTTTAATGTCAATAAGAAAGCTAGAAGCGCTAGACGGCCATTTCTTCCTAGTATGGGACTCATTAGCAGTGCATATACATAACATCTGCTCGCAGGAATCGAGACAAAGACCTTTGGTCTCACATAAGAACGCTTAACCTCTAGACCACCCAATGTCTTCGGTATGTAATTGCTTACATCGGTTAGAGTTGAATTCCAATGTTTACGTCCGGTTCCTCATTAGAACTCCGAGAATACCCTCACACAGTTAGTCATAGTGGTCTAGAGGTTAAATGTTTGCGCATGAGACTGAAGGTCTTAGATTGAATTCTCGAGAGAGGTCCCTTACTAGGAAGAAATGGCCGTCTAGTGCTTCCAACTTTTATGTTGTAGTTTAACTATCGATCATTTCGTTATTTCGATGAAACTTAACAATCTCCACAAAATCTATAATGAAAATTCTGCATGATATTTGTAACTGATATCATCCATCAACTAAATTGAGCTCAGTGACAATCGTTTTTACATTGATAATATAATTAGTTCCTTTTTTCAAGAGTCATTAAGGCCAGTGGAAATTTTGACTACAATTAAATTTATATGCCTGTCAGTTGATATGCTTGAGTACTATTACAAGATCACCTTACTCGGTGCAAACGGAGCGAAGACAATGACTCAGTGACACGAAGGGCTATTCTAAACCGTTCGTCCCCAGCCCAGCTAACTAGATCAAGAAGTCTAGATGAGAAGTAGAAAGTATATTCTACAATCACTCAGAAAATATAATGTTGACAAGCACACAAATCGAGTCTATTTATACATGATAGAAACGTCATTGGTGAGAGCCACAAACAGGGCGCACTAAAATAATCTATCAACCAATGACAGCCAAAGATTTTCCTTGTGGGAAATGTAATCTCAAGGTCAAGGCCCAAGCTCAAAAGCATGAAATTCAAAATTGGGACCCTTTCCAATTGAGTTCTCGGGATTTAACGTACCCAGCAGAACTGATGATTATTTCCTAAGTTGATTGGTCACAGAAAAATGACTATTAATATAATGTTGTAACCTGATGAAAAAAATAGAGATGTTACATTGTGAATCACTAACTAATTCAGTAAATTCATTCATCCAATGGAGTTCAACCCTGTCGGGTGTAGGCAGTAACTACCAAAGACTAATTGGGTTAGGTTGCGAAAAATCCGTAGATCAATCAGAGTTAGACATTAACACCGTTGTACGCCGGCCCAGTGGTCCAGAGGTTAGGCGTGCGCGCACAATACCGAGGGTCTCGGGTTCGAATCCTGCGATCTGTAGGAGTCGTGGATGTACACTGCCAATGATGAGTCCCATACCAGGACTTGACGGCCGTCCAGCGCTTCCAGGTTTCTAATGGTGGTCTAACAATGATTGATTAATGATTTCAAATGTGTAAAAACATTAATTAGTGTCAACAAATGCTTAGCCAAATGTCCTCAACATTTCACTATTGATCAAACAAATAAATCTGTTGGTCAATAAGCATGCATAGATTTGAATGCTTGCCTCTGAGCCATATAGTTTAATTTTTTTTGTGAGATTTAACAATACACCACACTGATGACCAAATCAAAATACGTTAGGTCAAGATTCATCATCATTATAGTGACCTTTTGGTTCAAGGTTGTGTACTTTTATCAATAATAATCTATCAGTTCATTTCAAAATCAACGAAATATTTAAATAAAAATAGAAATATATAGATTAGTATGTGAAGTTTTACACAACTATTCATCATTTTCACATAGCTTAGTTTTACGATACTTGTGCGTTACTTTCCAGTGAAAGTATCATTTCAAGCGGCTACTGGTTATAAGTCGACAACAATTGTGGCACACTACGCTTAAGCTATTGAGTTCGTATCCTTTGGCACATATAAATCTACATTTGAAATCATGAATCGATCAATGTCAGACCATCATTAGAAATCTGGCAGCACTGGACGGCCGTTTCGTCTTGGTATGAGACTCACCAGTAGTTCACGCACACAATATCTGCCAATCACAGGATTCGAATCCAGGACTTTCGGTCTTGAGCTCGAACTTCTAAACTCTGGACCACTAAGACGGTGGTACCTAACGGTGTTAAAGTCTAACTTTGATCAATTCACAGCCTTGCGCAACCTCATACACTATCTTCGGTAGTTACTGTCCACAACCAGACCGGTTGAACTTCACTGGTCACGCACGATTTCCCACAAGAACAATGATCGATTCATGGTTTCAAATGTGTAAACTTAACAATCTTCACAACCCCGTGATATATAAATATATATATATATATTGATTGAGATGATCAGTCAGTGCCATCTGTCGTGACTGATTAGCCAAACACGATCCCACGCATTCTCTTTACAACCTGTCTAGAGGCCATATCAAATTGAGAGAGATACCTAAAATAGACAACAGTTTAAATAGATGAGTTAATTATTTACTTAGCCAACCAAGGTCAACGCCCACATATGTTTGTCTGAATCATAATAGGATCATGCAATTAATTATATTATTTCCATATTTTACATACATAATGATAATTGAGGTCGTTGGCGCTAAAACTTCCTACGTCTTATTATTTATCTTTCTCTTACATAATTGGGTTGGGTCAAACTTTGCTAGGAATGTGAATTGTGGTGATTGGGACTGTCCGGATCTCTTCTCGTTTGGTTTGTGACAGTGAGTAGTTCATTTACACTCAAAGGTGATCTTTATTTAGTTCAACATTGATTCTACGGTTAATGAATTTTACTGGTGTCATCTTCTTTGCAGTTAATTAAGGCGTACGAAACAGGCTTTCTATTGTTCAACCAATATCTACCTATGAATTTGTGATGTGCGATCTCAAATTCTTCTTTCAAGCTTTCATTAAAGCATGATTATACAACCTCAGCCAGAAAATGCTTTGCATAACCCACCTTTTTTTATAAGTTATTGTGTCAGAAGATGTTGTTCACTCCATGTCCTTAGCCATTTAAAAATTGAATTCTGAAATACACAAAATTAAATTTTCCGCCTTGTTCATGAAACATAATAAACCCTACTTGATTATGTGCGTTGTAAATAAGAAATATATCATTCATCTTATCTACAATATTGATTTGTTCGCAACATTCGCAGGTTTAACACCTAGATAACAATTTTTGTATATGGACATCGTCCAACTACATCAAAAAGCAAGCTATCACTTGGAATCTTAAAGGGCTGAAAGAAAAAGCATGGTAGACAAAAGGATACAAATGCGCTGAGAATTAGAGACAGACAGCAAAAAGCGTGAAACACATCTTCACATTACGACAGGTCCTGGAACACAGACACACATTAAGACGTCCGACAATAGTTGTGTTCCAAGACCTGAAAGCGGCATTTGACTCGGTGGATCGTGAGGTTCTGTGGCAGTGTCTGTCATTGAAAGGTGTACCAGAGAAGTACATTAACCTTATACAAGTTCTCTACTCGAACACCACTGGTCGAGTGAGAGCCTATAGCGAACTGTCACCTGTCATCTGTCAGGGCTGTCCACTCTCTCCATTCTTTTAAACTTTGTCGTAAACATCCTCTTAGAGTTAACATTAAGCTCGTCAGATTTTTCAAGGGTGGACCTTCTACCAGGAAAATCGCTTAGTGACCTATAATATACCACCGACATAGTTCTATTCGGTGAAGACTGACAAAATGCAGAGTCTTCTGACTACAATAAGCAACATTGCAAGCATGTTCGGGATGCGGTTTTCCCCCTCGAAATGCAACATGTTGCCTCAAGACTGGGTTGCATCGGCACCTGAACTAGTGATAGGGAGTGAAGTAATCGAGCGTGTTGATCACTTCAATTATCTGGTGAGTCTCATCAGCGCTGATAGCCTGGTGACGGACGAAATCTCAACGCGGATACAGAAAGCTCGATTTGCTTTCGCCAATTTACGCCATTTATGGCGTAGGCGAGATATCCGTTCGCTAGCCAAAGGACGAGTGTACTGTGCAGCAGTTCGCTCCGTTCTCTTTTATGGATGCGAAATATGGCCGTTAAGCGTAGAAGATGTTCGTAAGTTACTAGTATTCGATCATAGATGTCTTAGATGTATTGCTTGTATACCGTGGGACAACCGAGTAAGCAATGCTGTAGTTAGGAAACGAGAACTAGGTAAGGATGGCAGATCAGTAGATGAAGTAGTGAAACTTCATGAGTTGAGATGGTTGGGTCGTGTTACGTATGCCTAACCATCGGCTGCCTCGACGAGCTATGTTTTGTGGTGTAGGATTAGGTTGGCAGAAAGCTAGAGGCGGCCAGACCAAAACATGGCAGAAATCCATGAAATCACTGACAAGTGGACTGAGTCATGTTGGTAGATGTAGACTACCTGGTTTGGGTCCACGAGACGAAAGTCATCAATGGTTTGAGACCTTGAACGATATGGCTCAAAATCTTGTGCAATGGCGCAAGTGCATTCATTCGCTGTGCTCTCTCAAATCTTAATCTTCTGGATTCGTCATCACCTCTACCTTTGTCTTACTAACCTTATCTCACTCACTTAATTATACTTCTTGAATAATATCTTCGAACCCTAGTCTTTTTCTTTATCATTAATACCTCTACTATCTCTATCACTATAGGACTTGATTTGACATTTGCGTCTCTGTTCTCATGTGGTATGGCAACATGAACTTATGTACATACGTACGAAGTTCTACGTTGCAATTGATTGACTGTGAAGCACAATTGGTTAGCTTATCAATATCACTATTTTGAGATCCTGCAACCATGAAAATTTGATTGATAGTCAATATCAAATCGTATTCATGAAAATTTATCAAAATGTATAGCAGTAGCATAGATAGAGGTAGTGTATGAAGTATACATACACACAGATTGTTTTCACAAAATTCATACACCCATAATTTTCAATCACATATTTGCATATTTAACGATCCTCATAAGTTATTGACTGTTCTTTGATATACTCGTCAATTGATATGCTTGAACTAATATGAGTTCATCTTCTTCGATAAATGAGAGAGAAGACAAATGTTCCAGTGACATGATAGGCTACTCTAATCTCAGCGTTCAAAGAAGAAGTCTTGATATGGTGTAGATAGTGTATTCTACAACCACCCAGAAAATACGAAGTTGACAAGCACACAAATCGAGTTTGTTTATAAAATGATAGAAACGTCCTTAGGAGAGCCATGAAAATAGCCTATTAAATTAACACATCAACCAATGATAATCAAGGATTTTCCTAGTGGGAAATGTCATCTCAATGTCAACTGATCATCCCATGCGCTAAAACATACAAATCCAAATTTAGGACCTTTATGATGTGAGTTCTGGGGATCTCACATCCTCAACATTCCTCATTCTCATCAAACCGTGTATTATGGACACCTGACACTTTTCTCTCCAATTTTATCTTCTAATCGACGCATACTACTTATAAGCAACCTTGTAAGTAGTGTCCACCACAGTAGTAGTAGCAGTAGATTGGTAATAAAGAGACACTATTACTTATGATTGTCTAAAAGAATTTCTAGCCTCTTTCAATACTTATGTAAATAAATAAGTGGTCCGATATGTGAAAACAGCGATAACCAGATAACGAAATAATAATAATAATAATAATAATAATAATAATAATAATAATAATGGTGGTTTTAATAATAATCACAATCAAAACACAATAATTCCATTTCATACATTTAAATTAATAATAATTTTATCATAATAGTACATTTGGGCGAGACCTAGTCAGTCTAAAAATAAATAAATAAAGATGCTAATAAACTTTTTAAATTGTTTTCTATGCATTAACACTGTGTGATTGAATAATAAATATTTAAAAAATTTATCAAAACTTCTTCAGAGTTTGAAATTACATGCATGTGCAGTGCAATGCACAGTGTTCTCATAAATTATTTTGATTGTATACAAGAGTTTTTGTTGTTGTATGAGTTTATTCACTATCTTACTTACCTAACTGCTTGCTTGCATACTTACTTACTTACTTACTCAGTTACTTACTTATGCACTTACTCACTTATTTATGCATTTACTCACTTATTTATGCGCTTACTTACTTACTTGCTTACTTACTTACTTATTTACTTACTTGCTTACTTACTTACTTACTTACATACTTACTTACTTACTTACTTATGCACTTATGCACTTACTAACCTCATACGTCCAACTCTCCTCTTTTATCCACCAACTTGGGACCGGCAGTAACCATAGAAGGGCTTCAGGTGGAGTTTCTAACAATATATATACAGTTTTTTTTGAAAATATTAAAGATTTATCAATACTCTGTGCAATAAACATGTAAATTGAGATCATAAAAACTCATGAATTTGTAAAATTTAAATAATGTCTATTTTATGTTTACTCATGAAAAAACATATCTCAATTTTTTTTTCGTTATTCAAACTGTGAAGTTAGTTATCAGCCATGTCATTCATGGTCTCTAACAATTGGTTAATATTGTCTCATGGACGCCAAGCAGGAAGTCTACACCAACCAACATGGCTCAGTCCACTTGTCAGTGACTTCATGGGTTTGTGCGATGTTTTGATCTGGCCGCTCCTAGCTTCCTTGCAGCCTACCCCTACATCGTAAAACATGGATCACAGAAGCATACGTAGCCGATGTTCTAACCATCCCAACTGATGAACATTCACTACAGCATCAACTGATGTTCTACCAGACAATTCTCTTGGTGAAGATGCTGACAAAATGCAGCCTTCTAACCACTTTAAGCCACAATGAAAACATGTCCGGGATCCAATTCTCATTCGTTGTAATACAAAATGTTCCATTAGAATTGGTTATCTAATAAGTAAGTGAGTCAGTGATAGAGCTCATATACACGAGATCACAAAAATTCAATGCATTTATTTGATATAAAAAAAGAACACTGGTTTTCCTGGACTCGTTCCTATTATCATTATACAGGTTTATATCTTTCAATGAGGCTTGTGATGACATTTGCCTCAACAATCTATTATCTGAAATCACTTGCCAGATTTCACGGATTACACAAGAGTTAATTGAATACACCATGTACTGAACAAAAATAAGGTTTTTAATAAATCACTAAGATGCTAAAATACCCACATAAGGAATACAGTCTTTGATTAAAGCAAGAAGTGATTTACCGTAATTTATGGCTGTGTCGTCAGCAAAAATCAAATAGAATTAGGGAGACAGAAAATGAATGAAACCTTTTTATGCTAATGTTAACATGTTAGGCAAATTAGATACCCAGAACTCACTTGATAAAGGTCCTAAATTTGGATTTTATGTTGACCATGAGGTCATATTCCCCACTCGGAAAATTCCTGACTGTCATTGGTTAATTTATTATTTCAATACGCTATTTTTGTGGCTTTACCAAGGACGTTTCTATGATGTATAAATAAACTCGATCTGTGTGCTTGTTGACCTCATACTTTCTGTGTGCTTGTCGAATACACTTTATACGCCATATCAATACTTCTTCCTCTACTTAGTGCGGTCTTGCGACGCTCGAATTAGAGTAGCCTATCGCGTCACTGGATTATTGTCTCTCTCTCGTTTACTGACTAAAATGAACTCATAATAGTTTCAAGCATATCAATCTGACGAACATAATATGTATTGAACCAACTGAGGAAATCTCTTGTATGATGATGAGATCACGATTTCTATATAAAACAACGATCTTCATTAATGTATCATGAAAAGCACCTAACTGCATCACAGAACAAGCCCTCACATGGAACCCTCAAGGCAAAAGGAAAAGAGGAAGGCTAAGGAACATATTACGCCGAGAAGTAGAGAAAGATATGAGAATGAACAAAATTTGGACTGATCTGGAAAGGGAAGCCCAGGACAGAGTTGATTGGAGAAAACTGGTGGGCGGCCTATGCTCCTTTGGGAGCAACAGGCGTAAGTAAGTAAGTAAGAAAAAAAAGCAATCATAAAATGTGCTCACTAGTGACTAGCTTTGTGAGGAAATTCTCGGTGTTCCAGTGGAAACATATGACTGGTGGAGGTCAAATCTGTCGGTTGTAGGCAGTAACTACCTAAGACAAATGGATGAAGTCACGCAAAATACTTATATTGATCAAAGTTAGACAATAACACTGTTGGATGCTGGCCGGTTCAGAAGTCTAGAGGTTGAGAGTTGGAGCGTAAGAACGTAGGTGCAGGGTTCGAATCCTGTCAGTAGCAGGTGTCGAAGATGCATGATCCAGTATGATCATTGAAAACTCTATCAAACGACTAGTGACATTTACAACTGCTTTTATAGAATTTGGAAATATACTGTCGGAGATCATTCCAAACTGATAAGAATTCCTGATCATAGATGGATATTATAAAACATTTAACTATTTAGAAATAATGATGTTCTATATATTACCTTGACTTAGTTTAGTTCTCATACGGTCATAAGTCTTAGAATATTGGATTCTTGAAGTGAATATGCTACCACCGAAATATTGATTAAGGACTTATGTTTAGGGGATGTCAGATCCCCAGAACTCACTTGATAAATATCTTTATTTTGGATATATTTCATGGACCGGTCAGTTGACCTTGAGGTCACATTTCCCACTAGGAAAATCCGTGGCTCTGATTGGTTAATGTGTTATTTTAGTGTGCTAATTCTGTGATTGTCTCAAGGACGTCTCTATGGTGTATAAATAAACGCAATTTGAGTGCTTGGATTGATTGTGTGTGCTGGCTAGGTGTTTGTAGAGTAGAGTAGAGTATCGCCTTGAATTTATGGACGTAGCAAAGAGTGTTGGATCCGGACGTATGACGCAGTCACAGTATTTTAATGAATAAAAGGAATATGCGAGAATACCGACCAGAATACACTTGTTTTGTAAGTGTGTGTTTTATGATAAGCTGTATACCGTTTGACTTGTAAACTATATCAGGTCACTTGCCATACTCTATATCATCAAGAAGTCTATGTTCACTTCACTACTACTGGTTAGATGTAACAGTAGGTTTTTAAGCATTTCTCTTTCGAAGAATAATCTAAGATTCATTCGTCTTTTAGCAGACACAACAACAGTCTAGACAGATTGATGATATAATCATTGAGAATAAAGTTGGAAAAAGTGATGTCCACAAAATGTACTACAGATTTTGAAGATTCCTAAATTTGTGAATATAGCTTGTTGATAAATACTAGAAAGCGTTAAACTTACTGTTGAAGATGTTAGATCACCAGAACTCACATGATTAAGGTCGTAATTTTGGATTTTATGTTTTCATGCATAGGCCGACCAGTTGACCTTGAGATGACATTCCGTTCCTGGAAAATCCTTGACTATGATTGGTTGATGTATTATTTTAGTAAGCTATTTTTGTGGCTCGCCCAAGGTTGTTGCTATCATTGTACAAATAAGCTTGATTTGTGGGCTTTGCAACCTCTAATTTTCTGGGTGCTTGTAGAATACACTTTCTACGTCTTATCAAGACTTCTTGATATAGTTAGCCGGCTCGGGGACAAACGGATTAGAATAGCCTATCGTGTCACTGGATCATTTATCTTCGCTCTCATTTACTGACTAAGGTGAACTCGTAATAGCATTGAAGTATATCAGTTGACGAGCATATCACTTACATGCATAATTACTTATTACCTAGTTTGAACAATTCCAGGATGGTTTGTTATAAAGATGTTTGTATTTAAATGAAACTGACGATTTGAAATTAACTTTTTCCTAGACATATTTTGAATGCTCGTAGAGAAATGCCATCATTGCTTTCGGTCCATGTTATTCGCACCGTACTGATCCAACAAGAACTGAATAATTCGAAGTTTACAATATCACTGATTACCTTAACACATGTATCACTGAACCACTTCGTTGTTCCACTGAAATATTCTTGAACAGTGTTCACACATTATCTCGCCTTTGATCGAACTTACAACTGTGTTATATTTCCACCAATGAGTTGGGATTGATTAGTTCATAGTGCTATGTTTGTGATACTATACGGTTATAATCTATTCCTATCAGTGGTGTGGTAGATATCTAACATCTTAAATGTATAAGTTTTCGATTCGAATAGCGGGAATTACCTATCAGAGTCATTCACTATGGAGCAGATAAGTAGTAGTAGTAGTAGTAGTAGTAGTAGTAGTAGTAGTAGTAGTAGTAGTAGTAGAAGTAGTAGTGTGAGTATAAGTAGTAGTAATAGTAGTACATGCAGTTGTAGTAGTGTGAGTAGTAGTAGTACAAGCAACAGTCGTAGTGTGAGTAGTAGTAGTAGTAGTAGTAGTAGTAGCAGCAATAGTAGTAGTGTGAGTAGTAGTGTTGTGAAGGAGAACACAGGTGAGGGCAACCGAATTGTATTTACCTCAAATTACAGAGTTAATTGGTAAAATGGGAAAACCATATCGTAAATCGTTAATTTGCAAAATATCAATCCATCATATCGAACTGGACTGTTCCTGTTGCCAAATCATCAGTCCATTGTCTGACATTTCACTACTCATGCGTTTTATACAAATCCCATTGTGTTCCCACTCTTCCTTTCTTGATCTTCCCTCATCTTCTGCTGCCAGACATTACGTTTACACTAGCGTCATATACTACTACTTATAAGTAGCTCGCACCACACTAAGAATGCCGACTTCATCATATTCAATGATGATTCCGTTTTGTACACCTATCAGTTAGTTGTTCATGGTGAGTAGTAGTAGTCTGAGTATTGTTAGTAATAGTAGTACTTGTATTTGTAGTAGTGTGAGTAGTAGTAGTAGTAATAATTTAAGTAGTGGTAGTAGTAGTAGTAGTAGTAGTAGTAGTAGTGTGAGTAGTAGTAGTACTAGTAGTACTGTCGGATAGCAATGAATACATTTCAAAACACGCTATACATCATGGACAATTTTCATTCAGACACTGACTGATTAATTATTTTATTCAACCACTTAGTTCACATTCGAAATAAATTAGACTTTTCATTCAAATTTAAATATTTCATTGTCGGAATAATTTTAAAAATACATCATACTGTCGCATAATATCACTTGCTATTTTTTACCGTCTTCCTGTAAAAATCTTGTCTTTGTATACAGAAAAAATAAACGTGTGCGTGTATGTGTGGATGAGTTATAGGATAGAGGCTTCAAAAATTCAACATCAAAATGGCCAAGAGATGAAAAAGACGAAACACAACATCAACACAACACTTGAGGAGGCGGTCGGTGAATGTCACTTTCAAATTAAGCTAATTCTGTGTGAAAAGTTTTTTTCTCTTTTTCTCAATTTCTTAGTCAGTCAATAAAATGCATTGTCTAGTTAGTTGTTTCTATTCTTTCTCCCTTGAATCCATGATGGTGTCATTGATGATTGCTATGAGTAGGCTATAAATCGGAATATGAAACATCAAAATCAGCCATGGCATACATTAGTCGGTACTCTAGATGATGTTCATTCTTCATCTTAGAAGTCTAGACAAAAAAGTTTTGGACAAAAAGATTTTTTCACCAAAAAATTAGATATTTTCAAAAATATTGTTACATCTGAAGTAACAAAACAAACAAAGCACTAAATAGTAGTGTCATTCTACGTGTTGCTTTCTTACAAACTATGTAGGATGTTTGAAACAGATTGCGACAATGGTATGAAACTTATCTGAATAATAATAAAAACAAAATATACTGATTTGACTGAAACATTTCGGTAGATAGCACTAATTTTTGGTCATTTCTGTGAAGTTGTCGTACTGCATTTACAGTCAAAAATAGAAGAGCACGACTTCGTTTTCTAATGTTTCCGTTGGTGTCTTTTTTTAACCGTCCAATCTTCCATAGAGAAGATGAAATGTAGCCGCCCACTGTAGAATTTTTTTCTTCACGTCTCTCTGTCTCTCTGCCTTTTTAAAGCTTTAGCTGTACAGTTTATGGCTGATTAAAAACTGTGAGCGGTTATGCGTCTATTTATTTAAGCCAAATAATGTGTTAAAATTCATAGAATTTAACAAAATTGTGATCTTGATACGTGTACTATTTCTGTTTATTTTATGTAAAAGAAAACAAAACAATCTTTTCATTGTCTACTTTCATTCTTGTCTTCTTCAACATATAAAAATACTTATATTTCTTCAAAAATTGCAATTTAATTAAACGCACTGGCCATTATATTACTTAATAGTATTATTAAGTAGTATAAAATAGTGTAAATTCAAAAATAAACAGTAACTTCATGAATTTTCGTATTATAGTATTGTGAAGATCGTTGTTTCACATTAAAATCATGAATATAAGACATTGTTAGACCAGCACTAGAAGGCCGTTTCATCCTGGTACGGGATTTATCACCGCATCCACGGCCACTCACTAACCCGAAGGTACTGGGTTCAAATCCTGAGAGTAGCAGGAGTCGCGTATACGCACCACTGATGAATCCCATATCACAACTAAACAGCGATCCAGTGCTTCCAGGTTTATGATGGTGATCTAACAAAGATTCATTCATGTAAAACTCAATGAACACATGGTAGTTCTACAAATAAACTTATGTGAGAACTTAAGTTTATAATTTGTGTGGTTGGAATATTAAAAAATTCAAAATGAATTGTCACAAACTATTTTGTATCAAGTGAGGGATATCAAGATAAAATTGCATTCCCCCTATTCCTCTTTCAGTTTCGGGTGTAAATTAACGGAGTATTCCACTCTTCTCCTCTTTCAAACTTTTATTTGTACCAGTAATGACATGGATAGCTCTGGATTGTGTGCAGGTCAAGGTAATCATTCCCGTTATGGGAACTAAAATATCTAGCCACTCGACTGTCTAATTCTAGTCCGTTGGCAGTTGTTTGTGAGTTTGCATGTCCCATGATTTGAATGAATACGCTTGTTTCAGGGAAGTAGGGTTTCTGGATACCAGCAGCTATCACATAACCATGCCGGAGATCAGTTAGTTGCAATGTGAAGAACAATAAGGAGAAATTTTTACTGCTAATAAAATTTCAGAACTAAGTAAATAATGGATAATTTAGTTTATTAATTGGTAGTGAGGACTGTGCTACCAAAGTCTAAGCCAGGGAGAGGAAACAGCGATAATAAGCGAGGTAGATTAAGGAGATAACAATAATAATGACCAGAAAGTCTCAAGACATGCATCAGGTACAGCTTGTACACGAGGGAGATGATGATTGGTGTGTGAGTACGTATTTATCAAGTCTCTTTTTAGGGCTGACCACTGAGAGCATTTCACGTTTCAATGACTCTTAATGAGAAAACGTGTGCACGAACCTGAATGTTCGCTCTTTAATGCGCAATTTTTTGAGGATCACCTCGAGCGGAGTAGTGGTGATACTTAAGTAAGGTGCTCATGTTAAGTTAGTTTGGCTTGTTTAATATGTTGTGCGCCATTATCAGGTAACCTACTATTCCCCCATAACTCAGGGTTAATAATCCTAAGTGTTGGAGTATATCTTCGTAAGTTTTATTTTTCAACCCTATGGCCCATTTCGTTGCTCGTCTCTGAACTCGATTCAAGAGATTTAGGTCACTTTTAAGGAGAGGGAGTACAATGACGTTGTGAAACTTGAGGTGTGGGCGTGAATATGTCTTGAACATTGTTAAGACTAATTCAGGGGTGATAGCACCAAGCTGTCTTCGCATAAAGTGAAGAGTCACATTTACGTTGGCTGTGTACCCTATATAATTTTAACTAGTGTTGAGGTTCCAGTTGTTATTATACTGAGTAGACATTAAGGAGCGGACTTCAGTTTAGAGTGTAAATCATTTGCGTCATGTGGGGCAGAATGTACATGACGTGAAATTTCGGCTGGTTTAGTTTTAAATTGCTTTTCACTACAACGGATGCAAGATCCTTTCGGAGCTCCATCGGATCCTCTTTGCTCCTAATGGACCTCCAGATCTTTGGATCGTCTGTGTAGATCAATGCCACTGATCTAATTGTGTCTAACAGGTCGTTAATATATATCAGGAAAAGAGGTGGACCTTGTGAAAGTCCCCATGTTGAGACTCGCCAACTTGCTTAGACTCTATTTGCCATGGGATGAAACTTCCCATTCTCTAAGTAGTTTCTGAGCCGAGATACAAGTGGGTCAGTGAAGCCCATTTCCACAACTTTTGCGATTAGGCGTTAGTAGGTTACTGTGTCGAAGGCTTTTTTAAAGCCTAGAAATGTTATGTGAACCGGTATTTTTCTGTCCAAGCAGGGTGCCCAACTGTCCGATGCTATGAGATGATTGGATACGCATGACCTACCTTGCTGAAACCTGTGTTGAGCTTCATGGAGGATTTATTTCTTAAACATGTACTCGCCCATTTGTTCGTTCATCAGCCTTTCCATTACCTTTGATAGTAGTATTGATAGTAATGCGACATGCTGGGTCCTTTCTATATCCTCCTTTGAAGATTGGAGAGAGTGGCTTGTTTCCATTCAGCTGGGAGTTGGTGTGACTCCAGTGAATTCCTGAACAGGTCACATATCGGTCAACAGAGGACTTCTGCATATTGTTTTAAGACTACGGGGCGAATATTTTATCAACCTGGTGACTTTCCTAGACGTAAGGATTTTAGTCACTTCAGTACTAAGTCAGGAGTGATACGGATATTCCCTAAGCCGTCAGCTGGCACTGGGTTCGCGCAGTATCCTGAACATGCGGATTCCTGGTTTAACTGATCAGTAAAGTTTGTGTTGAAGATCCCAGCCATCTTTATGAAGGTGAGGTCTTCCCACTCAGACCTTTGAGGGAACACAACCCCTGATTCGTAGGTTTTATTTGAGTAATGAACCTAAACAGATGCTTCGGGTTTGCCTGCATTTTGGCAGCTAGCTTCATCTGAAGTCGTCTCCTATCACTTCGGACTTTGGAACAGCATCTGTTTCTCAATGCCAAGTAAGAACTACGATCAGAATCCTTCAAGTAGACTTTCCACTTGTACCAGGCTTCCCTCTTCGCCTGTAGCAAGCGTTCGATGCCACGCCTAACCCATGTGCTTCTGTTTCTGGGTGTGTGGTGTGACTGAGATACACTGTCTGCGACAGCATTCTGGATGTCTGGATGATGTCTCTCATTATTTACCAGTGACTATCTACTGTCAGCTACAGCCATTCCCGTGGCTATGGGGCATGTAGAAGGTTCTCTCACATGCGCGCACACTTCTCCCTAGTGTAGCAAAGGTAGGGCTCGTTTTCGTCCTGCCTGAGTGTTCAATTTATGACCATGTTAAACAAGACTGTACCGGGGTCACTACTTCCTATTGGTGTATGGACGTGAACATCCAAAGCCAGGAGCTGATCAATTTTTTGTCAGGTTTGAGGATTTTCCCTTCTTAGTCCATCTAGTGGCACTGCATACATGTTCAGTTAGCCCAGAGCTTCTAATGGCTGCACTAGTCGTCTTTGGAACCAAACAGGGAGAGCTGTACCCTGTTTGCTGAGATTTAGAGATGTGGTGTTGAAAACTACAGGTAGGAGTGTTCGATCAAACCTAAGTAGTGGTACTGCGTCAATCAGTTTATCTTTCTGGGCCTTAGTACCTGAGGGGGCCAGGTAAATCCCTTCAATCAAGTATTTCGTGCCATTTGTATGGAAATAACACCAACATTATTCTATCACCTTGGGTAGTTGGGTGTCTTGTAGCCTTTCGGTTTTTGAATGGCTGTTAATATATACAGTCACTCCGCTGCCAGTGTGGTGTACTCTATCGCTTCGGAAGAATGTTCGGTGCTTATACAGCAAATTCATACTCAGTGATTCAAGGAAAATCCAAGAGCAGGTACGCTAAATATTTCGATAGTTTGATTCGATGATTGTAAACCCTTTTCCCAAACGTTATTTGATAAGTTAATCAAACATGCAGTTACTATATTACTAGAATCGAGGGCAGTATGTTCTTTGGTGAGGATGACTATCGTTCTTCATAATGTATATCTGTATGATACTTACGACGTGCTTTTAAATGCATCCACCGGCAGTTCTATTGTCGTTAACGATAAAAAAACATTGCGATAGACTGTCGCTTAATCAAACCTTATTAATGATACATTTGTTTCTTTCAGGATGTGATTACAGGCACCGACTTTTGAGGAGGTAAGCATGATGTTTAGGCCTAGAGGAAAAGACATTCACAGTTTGAAACTCAGTTTTCAAACTGGGTTATTATAAGAAATAAGATGAAAACCAATGCTTATCAGATGGAGACACCTGACATATTGTCTTCAGTGATGATGAATTGTCCTCCAAGACACGTTGATTGAGTAGGTAGTGGAACACTTCTACGAAGAAAACACGATTGGTGAAAAATAAACATTTATTATTGTACTCATTTTGTTTAACTGTACCAAAAACAACTTTCTCGCGCGCAACGTTCTTTTCGCGTTGATGACATTTTTCATAACGTGCTGCTCTCTATGTAATGCCTACTTTCTCCTTCAAATAAATATTCGAACATGGATTTATTTCTGATTTATGTGACGGGATAGTATGGAACATTTAGTGGTGTTCATAGTCAATTTCGATTTGGTCACCACTAAAAGTATAAAACGCATTACAAAGATTTTATCATGTATTCACTTGGGATCCAAGAGATTTCGGCTGCAAAATGCTGTGGTCTATGGAACCGTCACTAGAAATGCCATTCATTTACCCTACCTCCTTTTCATGTCCTTGTACAGTTTACAAAACTCTTAACAGTATGATACAGGATATGTTAACATAAATATACTGTCCACATCACCTTTGGTAGCCCCAATAGTGCTAGTCAAATGTGGACAGAGTATTACGATCGTGCATAGATGGTCGACCGACAGGGAAGGTCACTAAACTATGCAAATAATGGACGGATCCGGATGAGGTACCCAGAATTTTAACAGAATCCGTGCGTCATGGAAGAGATTCTAGAGATGACTCCAGGTTGCCTGTGACCGTTCACCACAATCTCCCAAAGCCGAAATATAACTAACCGATATTGGCTCACCAAAGTCTTCATCGAAGACATTATTTTAATTTTGGTTATGAGTGTGTTCTTGTGATGATCAGGATTAACTGTATTCCATATGCTAACTGGTAATAGTCAGAAATGTACAATCTGTATTTCAGTAGCCAAGAGCGGGCAGATTTTAAATTCAGTAAGAACTCTGTGGACATAACAGAACTCGTAGGTGTAAATAAATCCCCAAAGCAAATAGTTATGTAAGTCTTCAGCATTAATGTTGACCTCATTAGGTTTATTCGATACACTCTAGCTAAAGGCGTTCAGTCACCCATTCTCACTAGATCACCGTTAGGTGACAAAAAAGTAATAACAACCGATATTTTATTCAAATACTTGACAAGGTAAAAAGGTGCGTGAATAGTAAATGGAGAAGAAAAGGCTAATCAGTTTATTCAAAGCTAGGAAAAGTCATTCGGGTCTGGACATATCAGCAAATATACTGTAATCTGAAAGACTCACTGGTAGACGTTGAACCCATAAACAGCCATTAGTTTCAGCAGGTTTACCTAGTAGTGATTGTCAAGATGGTTTATGTATTTATCACTTCTGTGCTTAACGCTTCAATTATAAACAATCAGAGTACTTCAACGCTAAACACGGCAGCTGAAAAGCATGCCAAAGGTTTCTAAGGATGGCCAACCTGGTTCTATAAGCTTGTTTAGTAATTCGAGAATGGTTTTGGCTGCAAAGGTGCACCGGGTGATTAGTGACACTATCAAGTACCTCTATAGCAACGTAGGAGAACCAAGGAGTAAGTTGAGTAGAGAAAACTGGAGGTGAAGTGCCAGTGCATATAGCCACAGCCATTTCAGGGTCACTACACCACACCATACCCAACTAACTGACGCGAAAGAATCATGCTAGTGTTGCTTCAACACAAATGACACAAAATACTTGATTCGAAGGATTCACAAGTTCCCTCTAGTAGGTCAGGTTGACTGGGACAATATTGCAGCTAACACTACGGAGGTTTGACTAAACACTCGTTGCTAGAGAGTTCAACACTCTGTCCCTAAATCTCATAAGACAGAGTAAAAGACTTACAGGTTGGTTCCGAAAGCGACTTGTTATAGTCATCATAGGTTTCGGAATGACTGGGCATCTGTACAACGCCATTAGATTGACTAAAAATGGTGAACTCTCGAACTTAGGTCCTCCTAGCCGAGGATGTCCGTATCTACACACCATTGGGAAGGAATGACCATGATGCAATCATATATAACATGGTCACAAATCAAATAACCGGGTGGAATGAAAACGAATCCCATTTTCGTTACATCGGGGTAAACTACATGACCATAAGAGGGCATCTTCTACACTGCCCATGTTCACAAGAATGGTAGGGGTTGACAGGCGAATCACACACTTGAAAAGAGCAGAACATCGATGAAGCGAGGCACTGAAGGCCTGCTGCCGGCGGAAAGGAGGGTCTGGTGTAGGTAGGAGGTCTCTCTGAAGGATTCTAACCGTTGTTTCTACTTGGCATTAAAAAACAAATGTAATGACAATGTTCAGAGGGATGGGAAATACTTTCAAACGAAGCCAGCAGCCAAAACACGGGCAAACGCAGAATTTCTCCCTAGGTTCAAGAGAAAAAGAAAATCTACAAACCAAGGTATTTGTACTCTCGAAGATTCAAGGAAAGTGAAATCCCTGAGCTTAGGAAAGTTATCAGGATGAGATAATATTGGCCCAATGGTCTAGAAACAGTATGCAGAAGAGCTCAATTCACTTGTACGTAACCTATTTAAACATTCACTTGAGTCACACCGACTGCTGGCTTAATGGAAGCATGCTACTCCCTACAATCTACATAGGAGGAGATTGGAAATATCCAGCTTGCTACAGATCATTTATATTACTACGAATACTACTGAAGATGATAGGAGGACTCTGGTGAGTGAGCAAACGAAGGAGTACATAAATATAAACTACATTTTCCATGAAAATGGATTTTATAAAAGATATACCTCATAAAACAGCATTGCAACTCTGAGTAGCTCATCTTTTTAAAGGATGTTATCGTTAGGTTCGTAACTAGGTACGCTTGAATCTATTACGGGTTCACTTTAGTCGATAAACGCGAACGAGACTTTTACTAGCGTTCAGGTAGGCTACCTTGATCCCAAAACTGCAAAACAGAAGTCTTGATAAGCGTAGAAAGTATATTCTACAAACACCCAGCAATCACACAGTACAATCAAGCACACAACTCTCGTTTATTTATACATCATAGAAACGTCCTTGGGACAGTTACGAAAATAGCACACTAAAATACACAGCAACCAATCACACAGCCATGGGTTTTCTTGGTGGGAATTGAAATCTCAAGGTCAAATGATCAGCCCATGCTGGCAAAACGTGAAAACCAAAATAAGGCATTTATCAAGCGAGTTTTGGGAATCTAACGTCCCCAATAGTTAAATAAAAATATATTGGTCATTCACTTCATTACTAATCTTTATCAATGTTACCATTGGATTACCTAGACTATATGTATACATGAACTAAATGTCATCAAAGCCTTCTTATCCCCACTCTTATGACAAATACTACTACACGCTTTCTTTATTCATCACAACTATAATTTTATACTGTTTCTGTTACGCATGCACGTTAACGTAAAAAAGTGACCAGAAATAACAGCCGGTGCTTTTGGAAAATCAATAAGTGAAAAATACATGGCAAAATAACTACCCATAACAACAGTCATTCTGTGGTGCGCGCTACTTATAAGTAGTATATGTATATGACGGGAGTGAAAACGTAATGTCTGGCAGCAGAAGATGGGGGAAGACCAAGAAAGGAAGAGTGGGAACACAATGGAATTTGTATGAAACGCATGAATAGTGAAATGTCAGACAATGGATTGATGATGGATTGAAGATTTGCAAATTAACAACGGTTACGATATGGTTTTCCTATTTTACTGAGTAACTCTGTAATTTTCGTTAAATACAATTCAATTGCCCTCATCTGTGTTCACCTTCACTACAATTATATTGTTACTTAATGAATCGCCTCAACAGGTGACCACTGGAATTCAAGTGAGCAGGCATGATCAAGAGAATGAGACATTGGTGGTCGATAATGATGATCATGTGATATTGTGGATTATCTGAGATAACGAAATGCAAACGACTGTTCCATGGGAACTTGGTGGTCTGATGACTAAACATTCATAATGAGACTTGATGGTCCTAGTGTGGTGTACGCTACTTATGTTCACTTAAGTAGTATATGATATCAAATGGAAATCAAACGTCTGACAGCAAAAGATCGAGAAGGAAAGAATGAGAATAGAAGGCGATTTGTAGGCAACGTAAAGTGAACTAAAGTCTGAACAGTCTAAATGAAAAAAACACTGAAATCTGAAACAAATAAGGATTAGTTTGCAAATGATGATTCACGGGAAGCTTTTGTATACATGCCTAACAACTCTGTAATGCCCTCACCAGGGTTTTCGTCCACAACACTAGGTTCAACACTTACTGATAGGATGACCGAAGTGTGTGTGTGTGTGGATAGAGAGTCTCACTGGAAGACGAAACAACTGCTATTCAATGACTTCATGGTTTCAAACATTTGTCTGACCGATGATAAAAGTCAGAGAATCTAATCTCAGTACAATAGCCACGTCTTATCCTCATTTTGATCATACTAAGAGAACGCAATTGATAAATAAGACAGGGGAACTAGTTGATTTCAATGAGAAATTCATTTCTATAAATATAAATATATATATTTAAAATGTTTTTAACAAATAAAATACTACTTACATAATACATATGTGTGTTCGTTTAAAAAATATTGTGAAAAACATTAGAATAATAGTAGAGTTCAGCGAAACAATAAGTATTTGAAAAGTACTAATCAATGCAAGTGAGTTTGTGTTGAATATGATTGAATGTTCTTCAACTAGTTGTCGTAGACATTGGAGAAGATAAAGGATGATCACATCAGTCAGTGGATCAAGCCACCACTTAACGCGACTAGTGGGGAATAGATCTGTACAAACATACACACACAGACTTACACACATACACACACAACTTTCCACACAAACATGTACCAATCAACGTACAATAGTTTCAACAGTCAATCATCTTATTAACTGTGTGTTTTCAATGTTCAATGGTGCGAAACAGTTAACACGGATGGCTTTGAGTGACAGCAATAAGAAAGGAAATAATCCTGACTGATGTCAGAAGCATATTTTACAATTGATTTTCGATGTACTATGATGAAAGATGTTGTCGCAATTCACGACGACCACCATGACGATGATAATGATGATGGTGATGATGATGATGGTGGTGATGATGATGATGGTGTATGACGTAAGAATTCTGCGCTGATGCATTCGACTTCACTGCCGCTGTTGTTGTTGTTGTCGCTGGTGTTATTGCTCCAGTTCCGATTGTTTCTTTTGTTATGGCAGTTAATGATGAAATCATATTGACAGTTCGATTGAAATTCTGACAAGAAATTTAGTTGTATAAAGAGGAAAGATGAAGTATATGTATATATGGGTTAGAAGGGCAACTTTGTATATCAAAGTTAAATGAATTCATTATCAAGTTGCTTTAAACGATAAGCTTCTCTGGAAGCCGACTACTATCTTAGATGCATGGCACATCGAATGTTCCTTAAATCACTCAATATCAAACTAATACACTTCTGTGATCACCTCTCTAAATGCATAGGAAAGACTGGAAGAAACGTTATCTACAAGGTTTTCCGCAACATATTCCACGTAAACGATTTATGTCTAGCGCAGTTTTCACAAGTCAGATCATCAAGCATGTACTGGATAGTAGTGAGTGAACATAAATGTACATGTGTCAACAACAACCCAAATATTAAATATCCAATGTGAACCACTTTTGTTTCGTTCTGCAGAGGTCACTGCCATCAATCACTTCCCATCTGACCTTTGTACGTACACACACATACCGAGTATGACAAACTCATCATTCATTCACTCATTCATACTAGCTCTTCAATATGACCTACAACGTTGAGTGAAACACCCCACTGACATTCACTCAAAACGCCATTGGCGACTTCTGATTAACACTGCATCGTCGTGTAAAACTTCACACCATTCTCCTTTCACCACTTCAGCTTAAACTAATCACTCCAGACTATTATGTTGAATAGGTCGGTTGCTCTTTGGTTTCTTTTTAGGTAAGTTCGCGAACCCATTCCCCTGTACAAATATCAACCAATATTGTTCCCACTTTATTCAAACAGAATATAATAGAATACAATTCATGCAATTTTCTCATTATACTTACAATTAACCAATCTAAACCTGTCAACGAATCATCTTGTTGTTCCATTGTCCATGTCATTTCCCCAGAATCGATACATTTCAACCAGGTTTCATGAATTTGTGCAGATAAATGCTCTTTTGTCGATTCAGGCATCATTGTTGTTTAAGTGAACTGTAAAAAAACAAAAAGAATGGGAGTAAAGTAATGCTTGTTGACTTTATTGTTCTATTAGCTAACGTTCTGTCAAGTTCAGTCGAGTATCTCGTTAGCAATGCTGAAGATATTTTCAAGTTAATAATGGTGAATTTCAATAAATTTACATACACTTCATAGTCAGCATAATAATGCTAAGATTGTGCTTGACATTTTGGAGACTGTTGCTGTCACAGACTACTGACATTAATCAAAATCTAAGGAAATATTTGATAGTGGTGAGAGATTCTACAGTTGCAATCACTTTCAATGGAAACTGTCTTCAATATTCAACAATAGTCATGTTTGCTACAATGACTGACCTACGTGGTAGGGAGCAGTTGAAATCTCAGTGAAAATCAGACGATGGTGCAGTTTATCTAAATGAAGTCTATCAACAGCACATCACCAATCATCGTTATGCAAACCGTTCAACATAGTCGATAAGTAATAATACACAGAACGACATCATTGTAAGATCAGTCAGTCAGTTAGTCAGTTGCAACGTAGAACTACGTACGCATGTACATAAGTTCATGTTGTCATACCACATTAGCACAAAGACGCAAATGTCAAATCAAATCACATAGTGATAAAAATAGTAGAGGTATTAATGGTAATGAAGAAGACTAGGCATTGAAGATATTATTCAAGAAGTATAATTCAGTAAGATAAGTTGAGAAAGACAAAGGTAGGGATGCTGACGAATCCAGAAGATCAGGATTTGAGAGAGCTCAAAAAATGGATGCACTTGCGCCATTGCAAACGATTTTGATCCATGTCACATTCAAGGTCTCTAACCATTGGTGAATTTCGTCTCGCGGACCTCAACCAGACAGCCTACATCTACCAACATGACTCAGTCCACCTGTCAGTGACTTAATGGATTTATACCATGTTTTGGTTTGGCCGCCCCTAACTTTCTTCCAACCTACTCCTACACCAAAAAACATAGCTCGTCGAGGCAGTCGGTGGTTAGGCATACGTAACACATGTTCCCAACCACCTCAACTGATGAAGTTTCAACACTTCATCTACTGATCTGCCATCCTTACCTAGTTCTCGTTTCCTAACTACAGCATTGCTTACTCGGTTGTCCCACGATATACGAGCAATGCTTCTAAGACATCTATGATCGAATACTAGAAACCCACGAATATCTTCTACTCTTAACGGTCATGTTTCACAGCCATATAGGAAAACGGAGCGAACTGCTGCGCAGTACACCCATCCTTTGGTTAGCGAACGGATATCACGCCTACGCTATAAATGACGCAGGTTGGCAAAAGCCAATCGAGCTTTCTGTATCCGTGCTGAGATTTCGTCAGTCAGTAAAACCCTAGCATATGAACACATGAATGAAGAAATTTGAAGCAAGACTTACTTACTCAAAACAGTTGCTCAGCACGTATGGATGTGCAATGTTTCCGACGCCTGACATTCATTCACAATCAATCAATGTGAATTTCAAATTTGAATTCATTCATCTCTACTAGTCTTTCATACAATGCAACGTTATGATATGGATCGATTAATCGACATAAATCACCTGCTTTTATGACTAACTGCAATTTGAATTTATCTCTACCAGTCGTATAATACAACTTCATTTTGCCTCAGAGAATTATGCTATCAGTCAGTCAGTCAGTTGATCGATCGATCAATCGATCTATGGCACTTCAGTCCTTGAAATTAAATTCATCTTAGTTTTCAGTAATACATTGTAGATCCACATTACTTTTCATCTCTGATTATTTCCCTGTAAAATTCTGTATTTTCCTATTTTACTCTTGTCCATCATTCTTTTACTGGCATTCGTAGTCCGTTAGTTTGGTGCCCTGTAGTCAGTCATTATTACATCAACAGTCTTATCATTATGTGAGCAGTGTCAATTGTGAATATAATGACCGGTAATAATGACAAGCTGCCATGTGTATTGAGGCTGTTTTTATTTGTGAATACATGGGCATATCTGTAACTCAGTATGTAATTCACATTCTGTATGTGCAGTGAACATATTTCTTTCTCAAATTCAAACTTATAATAAAATAAATCATGTTTAATCTCATTGAAGTAATTTTGATTCAGTCACAGAATCTAACTGGAACACGACAAATAATGTT
>OX103976.1:6956200-6983554 GCA_944470395.2 Schistosoma turkestanicum | reverse complement strand
GTCCTGCTGCTTTGCCGCTCTTGATTTGTTTGATATACGATCAATATTTTCATGGTAACTTAAAACATACGATGTATGTATTCATATCTACCCGCTCATTAAGTATTTGAAATCAAACATAGGCACTTGAATAGCAAATCTTTCAATCTTTTGTTCAAAACATTTATCACTGAAATTTTAATAATTAAACATAAAAAATTTAACAGTAACTCGGAAGTGGTAGAAATAGTTACTTTAATCATAGCCTACTATATACTACTGAAATGCTTTCTTTTTGTGGAGACATTTACATATCTCATAGGGTTGTGGAGATTATTGAGTTACTCTGGAATCAATAAACGATCATTGTTAAACCACCATTAACAATCTGGAAACATTGAACTGCCATTTCATCCTAGTAAGTGACTCATCGGCAATCCAGATCGACGACTTCGGCTCACGAGGATCGAACACAAGACCTTAAGTCTTGCATACAAAAGCTTAACATCTGTACCGATGAGCCGTCATGTGACTACGTTTATGCCTTGACTTGATCATTTCACTGTCTTCGGTGGGCACTGTTTCACTCCCGAAGAAAGTTCATCTTTACTAGTCACAACTTCTCATCAGAACTGCGATGAACTTCCACACGGAGCTAGTCATTAGTGAGAACATGATAATTTACATTATGTGGTTGTGGAGATAGTTGAGTTTCATTAAAAAAAATAATGAATCGATCAATGTTAGTCCACCATGAGATTGAAGTTCAACATTAACATCGTTGGATGCTAGCTCATTGGTTTACAATTCAATCGTTCGTTCGCGGGTATGACTGAAGGTCTTGGTTTTGAATCCTGCGAGTAACGGGAGTCATGGATGTTCAGTGTTGTTGATAAGTCCTATACCAGAATGTAGCGACTGTCTAGTGTTTCCAGTTTTCTAATCGTGATTTAATGCATAGTTCAATTCAATTTATCTACAATCATTCAAATAGTTATTTGATTACGTTTCAAGAAATCATAATTCTTCGTTAAACTGTTCTCTATTTTCACTTGTAGTGTGTCGATTTACTGCGTGTGTTCTTAAGCTCGGTAAGTAACTCGTTCAGACAATCGTTGCCAAATAGCGTCTGACGGTTTATAAATCAAAAGATGAATTCGTAGTGAAGAATACGTTTATTTTTGGGACACACCAGAAAGCGAAGCGGAGAAGCAGTGAATGAAACGAATGAAGCGACATGAACTGGAGAATGCTTTTGAGCCAATTCCCTGGGTTACAATGGGCGAAGCGAAGTGGAGAAGGCTAGTGAGCCAACTCAAAGATATAGAACATGACTAAGAATATATAGTCAGACAAATAGAAGACAGACATATGACAAGCGAAATAGACATGCACACACACATGAATAAAAGCGACGAATGATTGACAAGTGGGACATGTCATGTGAGCTCATACAAACCAGATGATAATAATAAGAACGAATGGTACATATAAATTGTTGCTATACAAATGGCTTGGTTAAATAAATTAATCGAAAGGGCTTAACCAAGTTAGATGTAAGCGAACTGGAATATTATATGTGGAGGCACTACACACTAAAAGGAAAGAGAGGTCATGGTTATTCTTAAGCTTGTACTAATTTTGATTTTTTTTGTGAGAACCTCCATGGTGTTTGGAAAAACCGGTTGAGAAAATTTCATGAACTTTCTCCTTTCTTCTTCTTCCATGTTTCTTAAAAATCATCATACGTTTCAGTACATGATATACACATTATACGATAAACTAATATGTTCAGACAGAGTTTTGGAGGTTTGTGTGTTTTCACACACTTGAAATCACCAATCAATCAATCAATCATTGTTAGACCACCATTAGAAACCTTGAAGAAGCACTAAATGGCCGTTTCGCCCTAGTATGAGACTCATAAGTGGCAATGCGCATCCACGACTCCTGCCCCCTGGCAGGATTCGAACCTGGGACCTTCGGTATTGTGCGCGAACGCCTAACCATAATATTTATTAGGGGGAGAGAGAGAGAGAATTAGAAGTTGGTCAAATCATCAATGTTATCTCTATTTGTGGTGTCATTGATGATTATTTTTAGATAACTTGAATGTTTCCTATTTCATTCATGCAATCATTCATTCATTTGTTCATTTAAACACAGGAAGCTTCAATAAGGTCAAGCATAAATTCTGAATTGACAGAGAAAAAAATTTTTTTTATCGGGTTTCAAACACTGAAAATCATACTTTCATTGAATGATAGATAATCAGTTAAGATAAACAGTGTAGTGTTAAATATAGATATATAAGTTCAAGGATTTTATTCGCTCTATCGGTCTAGTTCGACAGTTTGATTTGAAATTTATATACACTAAACTATTCAGTATATACACAGTTTTGTTAGCCAAAAAAAATAATGAAACTAAATACATGAATGATATCAGATTTTTTACATGTTTGAATCATATTGGGAGAATTTGTATGATTAGTAGAGGAGTGGTTAGTGGAAATTCTCATACTAGTGATTAGTTGCGTGGGGAAGTTTCTTCCAGTTCTAGTGTGAATTCGTGACTAGTGAAGTTTAACTCTGTTTGGGTGTGAAACAGTGCGTACCCGAAGATAGTGGCTCAGGTTGTGCAAGACCGTGGAACGGTACTGTTAGATACCGCCACAGTGGTCCAGAGGTTAAGGATTCGTGCGCAAGACCGAAGTTCCTAGGTTCCAAGAGTAGTTGATGCGTACTGCTGAAGAATCCCAAGCCAGGACTTGACGGCCGTCCAGTGCTTGTAGGTTTCTAATAGTGGTTTAATATTGGTTGTATCAAGATTATTTGCAGTCTTAAACATCATCTGAGCCATTAGAAAGAAGGATTTTGAGAGAAAGGTTATAATACATTGGACCGTTTAAGATACCTTAAAGTTCAGGTTAATCTTCTGAATATCCTAGTAGAATAGTTTTGAATGAATTCAGTGAATCACATATTCTCCACTGATTTATCAGAACTATAAAAATGTCATTATACTTTGGATTTGTGATTGTTAAACTACTGGTTCAGAGAATTCTTTTTCCCGTACAGTTTAATCAATAAGGGAGCATTTATAGTCAAAAAAACTTCATAAGTATGATAACTTGACTGAGTAATATATCTAGCTGGCACAAGAGTTAATTGCTGGTATATATACTTACAATTGAAGAACATTTGGAACTCAAAACAACACCATCAATCAACACCAAAGTCAAAATATTCAATACAAATGTCAAGACCGTTTTACTGTATGGGGCGAAAACTCACCGAACTACAAAAGCCATCATCTACAAGATACAAGTGTTTATTAACAGTATTTCTACGCAAAATACTTCGGATCCGTTTGCCAAACACTATCATCAACAACCTACTGTCGGGGAGAGTAGACCTAATTCCAATTGATGAAGAAATTAGGAAAAGCAGCTGGAGGTGGAAAGGAAACACATTGCGGAAAGCACCTAACCGCATCAATAGGGAAGCCCCAACTCGGAATCCTTAAGGCTAAAGGAGAAGAGGAATATCGAAAAGCGCATTAGGGCGAGAAACGAAGAAAGACATGAGAAGAATGAACAACACTTGGACAGAATTAGAAAGGAAGGCCCAGGGCAGAGTAGGTTGGAGAATGCTGGTCGACAGCTCATACTTTATTTGGGAGGGGGGTTAAAGGCGTAAGTAAGTAAGTAAGTAAGTGCATAAGTAAGTAAGTAAGTAAGTGAGTAAGTAAGTAGGTAAGTAAGCAAGTAAGCAAGTAAGTAAGTAAGTAAGCAAGTAAGTAAGTAAGTAAGTAAGTAAATAAGCAAGTAAGCAAGTAAGTAAGTATTCCTCATTCATACACACTAAACTCTAATATCTATAAGGTTAGAGGATATTTATACAATAAGTACACCTCAATGATTCTTAGTCATTTCTTCTAGATGAGTGAGGTTTACTCTACATAAAACAATCATATAAAACCAAATGTCAAGCAATCATATCCAATTAGTAGTATAGATAAAGAGGTATGATGATTTTGACAATGATAGGAATATGTTCAGATTTTCTCAACGACTAACTAGAATGTTGATCAGTAGGCTGATATGAAGTGATACAATTTGTGATCGGTTGACAATTGGTCGTGAAAAATAAAATAAACCCAGGATTTTGTAAGTAACAGCAGTAGTAATAGTTCAAGCAGGTAAAATAATAGAACTCGTAGTGATTACGGAGTAGAAGAAGGAGTGTAGAAATCCAACTCGTTAAGATTAAAACGCTAACTAGAACAAATAATTTGCTCATCGGCGGCCTATCCTCCATTAGGACTAACAAGCGTAAGTAAATAACGGAGATTCTTTACCTTATCTCTTAAATGTTGAACTTTTTCGATTCAGCCAGTTGTTTTAGTGATCAAATTTTGAAATGTTGAGGGCGAAAATCGGCAGTGCGCATCCGCGACCCCCGCTACCCTCAGGATTCGAACCCTGGACCTTCGATCTTGCGCGCCATCGCCTAACCTTCAGACCACTGAGCCAAATGTCCTGGGTTCGATCCCTGAGAGTAGCAACAGTAATGGATGTGCACTGCTGATGATTCCCATACCACAATAAAACAATCATTCAATGCCTGTAGGTTATCTCAACGATGGTCTAACACTGATCGATTTGTAGCATCTCATCGTTCTCATTCATTGTACTTTCGTGTAAATTGTTCGATAATTGTATCGACCATAATTTTGAATTTGTAATAATTCGATTACTTTATCGATTATTGTATATTTGATTGTGTGTGTGCGGATGCTTACTCGCTTATCACATTCATGTCTAGCCTATTATTGCTGGACTATGAATACTTAGCCATTCTTCAGCTCATAGAGTGTTGGCTTACTTGCCTTCTCCAATTCTCTTCGCTTTGCTTGTACGCTGCCCTTCTCATGTTTGTCTGCATAATTGAGTATACGACATAAATTCATCCACAACATCATATTTGGCTTCTTACTACCACCTTCACACAAACGGGGTTACTTACTTTTACTTACTTACGCCTGTTACACCCAATCGAGCATAGGCCGCACACCAGTTTTCTCCAACCAACTCTGTCCTGGGCTTCCCTTTCCAGTTCTGTCCAATTTTTGTTCATTCTTCGCATGTCTTTCTCTATTTATCGGCGTAATGTGTTCCTTGGCCTTCCTCTTTTCCTTTTGCCTTGAGGGTTCCATGTGATGGCTTGTCTTGTGACGTAGTTGGGTGCTGTTTGTAGTGTGTGCTGTATCTACTTCCACCGCTTCTTTCTGATTTCCTCCTCCACTGGAATCTGGTTTGTTTTCTCCCACAGTAGGGTGTTGTTGATGGTGTCTGGCCAACGGATCCGAAGTATTTTGCGTAAACAAATGTTAATGAATACTTATATCTTCTGGATGATGGCTTTCGCAGCCTTCCAAGTTTCCACCCCATACAGTAGAACTGTCTTGACATTTATATTGAAAATTCTGATATTGGCGTTGATTGATAGTTGTTTTCAGTTCCAGATATTTTTCAATTGTAGTAATGCAGCCCTCGCTCTACCGATCCACGTGCCTACATCTGCATCGGATCCACCTTGGTTGTCGATGATGCTGCCCAGATATGTAAAGGTGTTAACGTCCTCCAAGGCATCTCCATCAATAGTGATTTGGTCGGTGCATTTTGGCAAATTAGTTTTTAGTTGCGATGGCGGCGCCAACTCCATACCCAACCCCCTCCTCCTTTATCCCAGCTGGGGACCGTCAATAGCCCCGAATTGTCTACAGTCGGAGTTACAAACGGGGTTAGCCTAAGTATGTAATATACGAAAATGGATCATTCGTCCATATTGGAGTCCAGTAGTAGTGATCCACTCACTAAAGATTCATAATTTCAAATTTAGGCGAATATATTCAGCAAACAAGTATCACTAAGTTTATTTCCATATTCTTGAGTTTGTTTTTCCTCAAAATATCACTGTTTCTTTTTTTATTTATTTATTGGAAGTTGCCTTCAAAACGATTCGATGAATTCTTGATTGATGTTATTGTTGTTATGACTGGTTCTCATTCAACTGAATAATTAATTAATCAGCAGGAAATTCTGTATAATTCATCAATACACCTATAATAATAACAATAATAACTATTCACATGCTTTGATTTGTGTTTTTTGCATAAAAATCTATCGAGTTATTTTGTTATGAGTTGTTATTTCATAAACTCTCTTCAGACAAGAAAAAAACAAAACAAATCTTCATTTATTGTTTTTTGTAAACCATCATCATGATGATGTGATGTGATTTTTCGCCTCCAAAGTTGAACATGATATCATTTTCAATGAGTAATAGGTAGGTAGGTAGGTATAAGATAGATTTAATGTAATCTGGTTTGAAATCTTATTGTGGTATATACCACTAACAATATGGTTTATCAGTGGTAAACAAACAGTAGAGTGTCCCCCTGCACAAGTTACTGTTGAATTGTAGAGTATCGGATACGGTCTCACTGGCAGTGCAGTGCACATCCACGACTCTTGCAACGCACAGGATTTGAACCCAGAATCTTTGGTCTTGTACGCGATTGTCTAACCTCTGGTCCAATGAGCCAGTATCTAATGATGTTATTGTTTAACTGCTATCAATCCACGAACTTTTATTGACTTTATTATATAACTGATTTAAACTGACACTTAGTGGATGGATCGTGATATACTTGAATGCTATTACGAGTTCACCTTAGTCAGTAAATGAGAGCGAAGACAAATGATCCAGTGACACGATAGGCTATTCTAATCCGTGTCTCCAGCTCGGCTAACTATATCAAAAGTTTTGATGAGGCGTAGAAAGTGTATTTTACAAGCACACAGAAAATATGATGTTCTCAGGCTTAGAAATCGAGTTTATTTATACATAATAGAAACGTCCTTTGGAGAGCTACAAAAATAGCGTAATAAATATACTACATCAACCGATGACAGTCTGTGATCTTCCTAGTGGGAAATGTAATCTCAAGGTCAACTGAGCAGCTTATGCGCGAAAACACAAAAGTTTTAAAAATTAGGACCTTTATCAAGTAAGTTCTGGGGATCTAACTTCCCCTAACGTGCCTAACCTCTGGACCAATCAATGAGCCAGTATCTCGTCATGTTATTGTCCAACTTCTATCAATCCACGCTCTTTTATTAAGTTTATTATATAACTGTTTTAAACTGATACCTAGTGGATGGATCCGAACGATGGTTGTAACTAGTTGTTGAAGACTTTAAATGATCTTGCTTAAAATAATTTACAGTGATGCAGGTGTAGCCAATCTTTATTTTTCCCGAAATTCAAGGCCTTTTCAATTTCTCCCAATTCTCCTTATCTGCTTCAGTTCGATTATTTTCATGGTCTTGAATCCTTTCTGTTATCATGAATCAATTAATGTCAGACCATCATCAGAAACCTGGGAACACTGGAGATGGCCCTCAAGTCCTGGTATGGAACTTATCAGCAGTACACATCCAAGACTCCTGTCACTTACAGAATTCTAACCCAAGACCTTCGGTCTTGTTCACAAACACTTAACCCCTAGACTGCTGAGCCTGTCAGGATCCAACGGTGTTAATGTCTAACTCTGATTAACCTAAAGATTTTGAGCTACTTCAGTCATACCATGATTGCCTCTACTACTCTAAGATTTTCCTCATAATTTCATCTCTCTATGCCAATGAAGGCGGGTATTGTGACAACTTGAAATGGTGTACTTACTTATTAAGTCCAATACTGTGATTGCCTGACTGACTGACTTGCTGATTTTGATTCAATTCGACGTAAATCGTATTTCTTTTAGGAATTCTAATATCCTTCAGGATACTACTAATGTTCACTTGAATTATTTATAACCAATCTACATAGCCGTTACAAGTTTGAATCTTTGCATTCATAGATATTAGTGCCCACTTTTTTGACAGCGATAGTCTCTCGGTGTTCACTTTTATCAAGCAGAGAACTGACAATGATTCAATTGATAAATATGTCGAATTTTAAATAATAAAAATAAACAGAAAAAATATTGAAAATTGAAACTGAACTCAATTTAAATTCCAAAAAACCATATTTGAAATCTACACTTATCGGATAGTTAGTTTAGATACGCGTCACAGAAATAATCTCACCCGAAGTTTGTACATAAATACGATCGCTTGCTAGTGTTAGGGAAGTTAGATCCCCAGAACTCACTTGATAAATGTCTTAATAATTTTGGATTTTATTCATGCGTTGATCAGTTGACCTTGAAATCACATTTCCCACCAGGAAAATCCTTGACTGTGATTGGTCTATGTGTTATTTTAGCACACTGATTTTATGACTCTCTTAAGGACGTTTCTATGATGCATAAACAAACACGATTTGCGTGCTTGAGATCATTGTGTTTGCTGAGTGTTTGTAGAATACACTTTCTACGCTATATCCAGACTTCTTCGATAGTTCCTTTGGGTCAACGGATCAGAGTAGCATAAGGTGTCACTGGTTCATTGTCTCGTTCTCGATTATCGACTAAAGTGAACCCGTAATAGTTTCAAGCATATCAAGTGACTAGCTTATTAGCTAGGGAATGAATGAATATTCATTGTATTGAATAATTTCAAACAGTTTGAACATCCCACTAAAATTTGTTAAAATTCAATGAATAGATTAAACAACAACATTGACAAAGTTGCACAGATTGAACAACTTTCCGTCTTAAATGTTCAGTATTTCAAAGTCGATTTTAAACTTATGAATAAATGTTTTTCTTGATCAATTTGCGCTGATTTCAATTACGAATTGAATTCGCAAGCATAGAAATCTAAAATCAGTATTGTACAATGATGAGATGCGAAACAGTTGCTGATTACAATGCACTTGTGATAAATCGACTTGGTGAGGAAATTGTCAGAGTTCTGGTGAAAAGACGTGATCAGTGTGGGGTTCAACCCCGTTGAGCGTAGGCAGTAACTACCGAACATAATGGCTGAGGCTGCACAAAATCCTGAGATTGATCAGAGTTAGACATTAACACTGTTGGATGCCGGTCAGTTCAGTGGTCTTGAATTTGATCATTTTGTGGTGTGAGCTACTTATAAGTAGTATATGACGTGAGTGTCAACGTAATGTCTGGCAGCAGAAGATGGGGGAAGATCAAGAAAGGAAGACAAGGGAACACAATGCAATTTGTATGAAACGCATAGTGACAATGGATTGATATTTTGCAACAGAGGAACAGTCCAGTTCGATATGATGAACTGATATTTTGCAAATGAACAACTTACGATATGGTTTTCCGATTTTACTGAGTAACTCTGTAATTTTCGTGAAATAAAATTCGGTTGCCCTCACCTGTGTTCTCGTTCACTACAATTCGTGCACAATACCGAAGCACCTGGATTCGAATTCTGTGAGTAGCAGAAGTCATGAATGCGCCCTGCCATTGATAAGTCTCCTATACACGGGATTGTCAGCCATCTTTCAAGAACTTCGATAATTATTATAACTATTTTAGGGGATTGAATTTCCTCTAATTGAGAAAAAAAACTATTTCTTAACGAATAAAATAATATGTCGAATAAACAGAAAAAAAAAGAATTCAGACTACTTATTTTTCTTGTAAAAAAAAAAGTAAACTACATTTTAGAAATGCATTACATTAGGCAGGAGGGATTTTTAAAGAAAGACAAGATATTATTGGAGAAAAGTAGGTAAAATGAGAATAGTTTTGTACATTTTCTATGCCTACAATACTACATAGTGTCAACATTTTGGACATGTTCCTTCTTGTACGCAGTAATACAGAAATGATCAGTTCGAATGTACATGCACACACACACATAGTCGTGCAGTGTGTGTGTGTATTGGTGCGCACATTCGCATTTGTGTTTAGTAGATATGATTAATGTGAAGGGTATCAATGACATTTCAAAACAGAGATCTACTAAGATACACTTGTATTAATTAATTGGTTGAATACAAGCCAAACTAATGCCTAAACATATCACATTCTGAAAATGGTGTTATTTACTACTAGATTACAGCCGAATATTTGTGTTTTAGAATATATGTGTATATATCTTTTCTTCCGTTTGTTTACTGCTTCCCAGTTGATTTGTTTACTTTTGTGAATTGTTTTATTTATTTTAGGTGTATCAAGTGTAGATTTTAGTGTTGTATGGCAGGAGATGGTCCACCAAGGTGTCAGGTATCTGTGTGGTTGTACCGAAGGGATTGAACCGAACTGTTCAGTCTCATTGGTTCGCCTGAACACCTGTATAAACTTTTACTCAGGCATTTCATCTCAAGCTGAAATTTACACTTGGTTAGCTTTTTTCATCTGAGAAATTGAGAGATAGTCCACAGTGTTGTGTTCATGATAAAGCCGTACCAACGAAATGAAGACGTTCTAACTCGCGGGGAAGAGTTTAAATGGTTTGAATCGATGTTTCTGGTTAGTGTTTTTTTTCAGTGAGTTATTTTTCTGCAGGATGGGGTAGCCAACCCCATGCTCAACCCTCCTTCTTCATCCACTCTTGGGATAGCTCCAGAGAGGCTCTAGACGGAATTATAAGGCTTTATGGATAGTTGAAATGAAAATCTAAGTGAAAAACATTCTCTTTTAAGCAATACTCACTAACTAGATGAAGGGAAAATTATTCTAAAATGTTAGATACTGTACTTATATTGAACATAGAAGAACGTGTAGTTATCTTCAAACATTCAGAATAAATTTGATTGCAAAATTTAAGAACCTTATTTTCGAATTGGATTTTTGATCTAGCACTCGGCAGATTCATTTATGAGATACAAGTCTGTTCGGGGACGTTAGTTCTCCAGAACGCACTTGATAAAAGTTCTAATTTTGAATTTTATGCTTTCGCTCATGGGATGATCAGCTGACCTGGAGATTATATTCCCCGCCCGGAAAATCCTTGACTGTCATTGGTTGATGGATTATTTTAGTATCCTATTTTGTAGCTCTACCAAGGACGTTTTTATCATGTATAAATAGGCTTGACTTGTGTGTTTGTTGACCTCATATTTTATGGGTGCTTGTAGAATACGTTCTCTACGCCTTATCAAGACTTCGTGATCTTGTTGGCAGGGCCGGAGACAAAGGATTATGATAGCCTATCGTGTCACTGCATCATTTGTCTTCGCTTCCGACTACCGAGTAATGTGAACTCGTAATAGCATTCAAGCATATCAAACTCTTAACCTTGTTTTCAGTTTATTTCATCTAATGTTCTGATTATTTTATCTGGTGTGAAAAACCTGATCAGTCTATGGATTTTGTGCAACCTCACTCATCGTCTTCCGTTGCTACTAGTCTAACAATGATTCATTCATGACTTCCAGTTAAAACAATGATCTTTACAATGCTATCATGCAACAACTAAAGTGTTTTCTTTTTCAACATGTCAGAGTTGATTCGAAACAGCGATGAAAAATGACAAATGAACAAACAAACCAAATTTGATTGGATTATACCTCTGATCAAATCTTCGTTAGAAAAGGCGGACTTTTCGTTTAGAGTTCATGTGGTTTTCACAAATTAATAATAGAACCATTAAACTTATCAGTACTAAATAATTTAACAAATAATCCTAAGAATAATAACTTACTACATTATCGTGAGTTGTATCTTCAGTTCAGTGATGTATTATCAGTGAATAAACTTCTATACTACTCATAAATGCATGACTGACAAGAATTTAAAGTCGATTTATCTTTTTCAGTAATAAGATGTTACTGAATTCTAGCAAATACTTGAACTGAAAGAAGGAATTCCAGTTTATTTTCAGTAACTATTCATCATCAACCGATACATAGTATTGTGGTGTATACTACTCACAACACGACTTATCAGTAGTATGAAGAGGATCTGCATTAGAGTTACTGTTGACTAGAGAAGAATGTTTTTAAAAGCTAGAAGATATGTGGAAGAAGACAGACAATAATCTACTTGGTTTTGAAAATGCAAGTTTGGAGATTTATACACATTCACATTCAGGAGAACTAAACATTGTCCACATGTTAACACTACAACCTGAACAGTGCAGCTCAATCTCAGTTGCACATCCACACAGCTACCTGACACCCTATTGGTTCTGGTGTACATATTTTGCTGGTAAACTATTTCTGGTTCAAATAAATCACTGACTACATCTTGTCTTATCACTGTTGGGGATGTTAGATCCCCAAAATTCGCTTGATAATGCCTTATTTTGGTTTTCACGTTTGCCAGCATGGGCTGATCAGTTGACCTTGAGATTTCATTTCCCACCAGGAAAATCCATGGCTGTGATTGGCTGCTGTGTATTTTAGTGTGCTGTTTTCTTAACTGTCCCAAGGACGTTTCTATGATGTATAAATAAACGAGAGTTGTATGCTTGATTGTACTGTGATTGCTGGGTGTTTGTAGAATATACTTTCTACGCTTACAAAGCCTTTTTACTGGCCTTGGGGATTCAAGATAGCGTACCTGGACGCTGGTTCATTGTCTCGTTCGCGTTTATCGACCAAGGTAAACTCGTAATAGCCTAAAGCATACTTAGTGACGATCACCATTCATTGCAGTATGATATCAATAAAATTATTTGGTTGAGACTTAGAACTGTACCACGTTAAATAAATTTTACTCTAACGAATATCTAGTATTGAATGAAAAAGGCGAATTCTGTCAACTTCACAATATATAAATGATGTTGATCAAAATCTGTGTATTCCTGTCCGTAGCCATGTTTCTTCACAATTGAAATGACAAATTAATCAAACTTAGATCACCTTTGGAGACCTCGAAGCATTGGGCAGCCGTCTCCTCCTATCAACAGTGTGAGAATCGAATCCAAGAACTTCGGTCTCATGCTCGAGCTCTCAACCTGTCGACCACTAAGTCGGCAACCAACGATATAGGTGCTTAACTCCAACCAATGTTATGATGTTGTTTAGCCTTTATCCATTACCTGTGGTGGATAACTGTCTTCAACCTAAACACAGATTGAACTTCACTGATCACGAGATCTTACTAGAACTCCATGAATACATCATGAAGCTGATTACTAGTGTAGTGAAAGAGAACACAGGTGAGGGCAAGCGGATTGTATTTACCTCAAATTACAGAGTTACTCAGTAAAATAGGAAAACCATATCGTAAACGGTTAATTTCCAAATCTTCAATCCATTGTCTGACATTTCACTATTCATGCTATTTCATACAAATTCCATTGTGTTTCCACTCTTCCTTTCTTGATCTTCCCCCATCTTCTGCTGCTAGACATTACGTTTACACTCGCGTCATTTACTACTTATAAGTAGCGCGCACCACACTAGTAGGCACATGTTTGTTAACAGTTAAAAAGGATTTGTTAAGATTGTGTATTCACTTCACATGTGACATCATGAATTGAAGAGTCCGTTGTGAGGACAAAACAGCAATACAGTGTACTTCCAGGTTTAGCTTAGCTCCTCAATATGTGTTTCCAACTAGGAAAATAACGCACGCAATCTCCGCAAATCCCTTTCATGAATAATATGTATTTGTTTTTATCGAAAGAAACAAAAAACGCCATGTATACAAACTTTTTGAAAAAAATTCATATTTAATCCATAGGGAAATTGTACAAAATGAAATGATAATTAGCTTTTTCAGCCAAATGACGTGGAAATAATGGTAGGTTTTCAGTTACGTAACAGTTTTGATAATCAGTCAAAGTAATACTACTGTTATTCAAAAGACTGTAAACAGCATTATTATTACTGGTATGCTATCTTATTATTCTGTGAATAGCAGCAAATCGCTTATGAATTATTATTTTCAAAACATCAAGTCAATATGTGGGTGGGTGTATTGGGAGTTTTCAACTTCGGACACAAAAAGCTAGTTAGAAAACAATCAGTCAATTAATACTCAGCTCCATCTTTAGTTTGTTTTTAAGAGCTCATTAGATTTTCACGTTGTTTGTGATTAGTGATATGCTGTTTTAAGTGAAGACTTGTATAGCAGCTAAGTGTAAACCATGAGTTTGCATTGACGTTATTTTCGATACCGCATAAACATAGAAAATTTGAATTAGGGAAAAAAAGACGAAACATGAGAAATTATGGCTCAATTAAGGGGATGAAATAACCCTAGTTTGGGACTGCTAGCAGTAGATACCTACAATCTGTTCTGAGGTCGAACCCTGAACCCAAATGTCTTTGCTGAGGATGTTAGATCCTCAAAACTCGCTTGATAAATGCCTTATTTTGGATTTCAAGTTTGCCAGCATGGGCTGATCGGTTGACCTTCAGATTTCATTTCCCACCAGGAAAATCCTTGTCTGTGATTGGCTGCTGTGTATTTTAGTGTACTATTTTTGTTACTATCCCAAGGACGTTTCTATGATGTATAAATAAACGAGAGTTGTATGGTTGATTGCATTGTGATTGCAGGGTGTTGTAGAATATAGTTTCTACGCTTACCAAGTCTTCTGTTTTTCAGTTTGGGATTCGAGGTAGCCTACCTGGACGCTGGTTCATTGTCTCGACTGTATCGACTAAAGTGAACTCGTAATAGCTTCAAGGGTACCAAGTGATGAACATAACAGTCTTTCACAAAACAATGACCACCCATTAGCATCGAAGAATATTTTCCATCATCTTGGTAAAAGAATGTTTCAAAACGCAGTCACATTCTGAATATTATGTAGTTTGGAAACACTTTTCATTTGTAATTTTAAGGAGTTATGTGAAATCTGATATGCTTAAATGCTATTACGAGTTCACCTTGCTCGGTAAACGAGAGCGAAGACAAATGATCCAGTGACGAGATAGGCTATTCTATTCCCGTTTGTCCCCGTCCCGGCTAACTAGATCAAGAAGTTTTGATAAGGCGTAGAAAGTTTATTCTACAAGCACCTAGAAAATATGAGGTTCACAAGCACACAAATTAAGTTTGTTTATTTAGGAGAACCACAAAATAGCGTACTAAAATAATCCATTAACCAATGATAGTCAAGGATTTTCCGAGTGGGAAATGTGAGCTCAAGGTCAGCTAAGCAACTTATGCACGGAAACATAAGAAATCCAAAATTAGGACCTTTTGCAACTGAGTTCTGGAGATCTAACGTCCCCAACAAAATCAACTTATTGGTTGAGAAAAAATGTATTTCTCCAAATCACATAAAGTTTTACGAAATTTTGATGAAAGTTGAGCTCTTTTCAAATAAAACGTCAACAGCAACTGGAAAGTTGAACTGTTCTCATAAATGTGGATAAAATTAATCAACTCTATGTCGTCGTCAAAATTTTTCTCAACATACATTTTGTTATAGAGTCACTGATATTGATTTTATATTCTCTTCAATCATTGATATTATGCTACGTTTTAATTTTTGAATGAAATATCAATTGATTCAGCCGAATCAGGACTACAGATGATTCGTTTCTACTGATATATACTGATATATATATATATATATATATATATATAACTCCGCCAGTAGAACCTTCGGGGCTACTGCCGGTCCCAAGCCCGGGTAAAGGAGGAGGGTTGGACATGGGGTTGGCGACCCCATTCCGTCAAAAACTAACTTGCCAAAAAAGCCCTGGTAGTTGGAGGAAGAATTATGACGTCGCGTGGTGAAAGCCGAGTTCCCTCGGAAGTCACGGGGCTGATGCCTCTTCTGACAACCAGAGCAACCATTTTTTTAGGTACATGGAACGTTCGTACATTGTGGGAGACTGGAAGACTATTTCAAGTTGCGGCAGAAATGAGAAGATACAACCTCGAGGTGCTTGGAATCAGTGAAACACATTGGACACAAGTAGGACAACTGAGACTAGCTTCAGGGGAACTGCTGTTATACTCTGGTCATGAAGAGGAAAATGCTTCACATACACAAGGAGTTGCACTGATGCTGTCCAAACATGCACAAAACGCACTAATAGGATGGGAATCTCATGGACCCAGGATCATTAAAGCATCCTTCAAAACAAAGAAACAGGACATTACAATGAACGTCATCCAATGTTATGCACCTACCAACGACTACAATGACGACGACAAAGATCAATTCTACGAAAGGCTGCAGTCAATCGTCGAGAAATGTTCACAAAAGGATTTGACGATTCTTATGGGAGACCTGAATGCCAAGGTTGGAATGGACAACACTGGATATGAAGATATCATGGGACGACATGGACTGGGAGAAAGGCCTGGAACCTATTGGTGAGGGCTATCCTGATATTCTCCTGGTGATCGACTGGATTATGAAAACGTCAACAGCTGGAGGGAAGCACGGTATCAACTGGACAGTTAGGACGCAGCTGGACGATCTGGACTTCGCAGATGATCTGGCTCTTCTATCGCACACTCAACAACAAATGCAAGAGAAGACGACAGTGTAGCAGCAGCCTCTGCAGCAGTAGGTCTCAACATACATAAAGGAAAAAGCAAAATTCTCCGATTCAACACAACATGCACCAATCAAATCACTCTTGATGGAGATGCCTTGGAGGACATTAACACCTTTACATATCTGGGCAGAATCATCGACAATCAAGGTGGATCCGATGCAGATGTGAGGGCACGGATTGGCAAAGCAAGGTCTGCATTTCTACAGTTGAAAAATATCTGGAACTCCAAACAGATATCAATCAACACCAAAATAAGGATTTTCAATACAAATGTGAAGACAGTTCTAATGTATGGAGCGGAAACATGGAGAACTACCAAAGCCATCATCCAGAAGATACAAGTGTTTATTAACAGCTGTCTACGTAAAATACTTCGTATTCGTTGGCCAGACACCATCAGCAACAACGAACTGTGGGAGAGAACAAGTCAGATTCCAGTGGAGGATGAAATCAGGAAGAAGCGATGGAAGTGGATAGGACACACTCTACGAAAAGCACCTAACTGCGTCACGAGACAAGTCCTCACATGGAACCCTCAAGGCAAAAGGAAAAGAGGAAGGCCAAAGAATACATTACGCCGAGAAATAGAGAAAGATATGAGAGGAATGAACAAACATTGGACAGAACTGGAGAGGGAAGCTCAGGACAGAGTTGGTTGGAGAAAACTGGTGGGCGGCCTATGCTCCATTGGGTGTAACAGGCGAAAGTAAGTAAGTAAGTAATATATATATATATATATATATATATATATATATATATATATATATATATATATATATATATATATATATATATATATATTTTTTATATGGTTATGGAGATTATTGACTTTCTTTGAAGCTATAAATCGATCATTGTTGGACCACCGTCAGAATATAGGAACGATTCGATTGCCGCTTCGTCCTCATATGAGACTCATCAGCATTGCGTATCTACCACAAGTCAGTCAGTCAGTCAGTAAGTTACAATGTAGAACTTCGTACGTACCTATATAAGTTCAGGTTGCCATACAGCATTAGCACACAGAGGCGCCAATGTCAGTTCAAATCCCACAGTGGTGGAGATATCAGAAGAATTAGCGGTAAAGGAGAATATTAGGGGTCGAAGAAATCATTCAAGAAGTATAATTCACTGAGATAACTTTAGAAAGAGAAAGTTGAAGATGATGGGGAATTCTGAAGATTAGAATTCGATAGAACATAGATAGTGGATGCACCTGTGCCGTTGCGAACGATTCTGAGCCATGTCATTCAAGGTCTCTAACCCTCAGTGACTTTCATCTTGCAAACCCCAACCAGGTAACCTACATCTACCACATGACTCAGTCCACTTGTCAGTGATTTCATGGATTTGTGCCATGTTTTGGTTTGACTGACTTTGGCTTTCTTCCAACCTATTCCTACATCGCAAATCATAGCTCGATAAGAGGCAGTCGGTGGTTAGGCATACGTAACACATGTCCCAACCACCTCAAATGATGGAGTTTCACTACTTCATCAATTGATCTGCCTTCTCTACCTGGTATCCGTTTTATAACAACAGCATTGCTTACTCAGTTGTATCAGGATATACGAGCAATGCATCGGAGACACCTATGATCGAGAACAAGCAACCTACGAATATCTTCTACTCTGACTGACCATGTTTCACAGTCATATTATAGGATAGAGCGAACTAATGTGCAGTACACTCGTCCTTTAGTCAGCTTACACCATAAATGGCAAACATTGGCAAAAGCCAATCGAGCCTTCTGTATCCGTGTTAAGATTTCGTCAGTCACCAGGACATCAGCATTGAGATAACCCATTCACAACAATCAAACCCAAGACATTCGGTCTCGCTCGATTGTTAGTGAGTTCCATCGATGATCAATTGTTTCACGCATCCCTTCAAGCAGCAGCTTATAAAATGAATTAACTTATGCTTGATTCAAAATTTTTGTCTAACTGTCTGTCATACATTAGGATACAAATAAATCCAGCTGGTGAATCTTGATTGAATCAAACAAAACCTGTATTCACCTGATTCGACGACTATTAATTACAATTGAAATTTAAACCTTTCTATTTTTCTTTTTTCTGATTTTCCAATATTACCCCTATATATAGGTGATTTTGAAAGACAAATCAAATAATACATTTATGTTTGTATATTCAACAAAACTATACATTTTTGTACAACATTTTGCAATTCAACAAAAAAAAAGTGTATACATTTGTAATAATTAAAACAAAATAATACGAAATAATATGTCTAGTCAATTTTTTTTTTATAAAAAAAAATCTATATACTAATTCTATGATTTTTGAGAAATTTTTACTTTTTTTTCAAAATATTAAACACAAATTAAGTCTGTTACGGTTGTTGATTGGACATTGAACAGTGAACATTGAACATTGTTCAACGTTCAATGTTTCAATGTTTCAACGAATCAATTTGTATATTAATATTGTCTGAAAAAATATAATTTTAATTTTACCATCATTAATTAACCTTATGTCTGGACATATGAAATTTTTTTAGTTTCATTTAAACAAAAAAAAATTAGTGTGTCCTCCTCTTGATTTTTTGCTGAATTCAATCTTTTTGTTTGTATTCATCCTAGACAGACAGGAAAAAAAATTTTTTTAGTTCTCTTTCTTTTTTTTTTAGATTTTTTTCTGTTTGCTTAATTGTTTAAATGGAATATTGTGAATTAAAAATTTAGTAAAACAAATGATTATGAGGGGAAATGATTTAATTTTTGCGTCAAAAAAAATGTATAATGAACGAACAATAAATCTTCGTGAATTGAACATTGTACACAGATTTATTTTTTGTATAAATAGAGATGGATAGTAGCTAGCAGTGGAGTCGAAGACTCACGCTTCATTGTTTCAAGGATTTGTCTGTAACTGGATGTACTTGCATCTCACAGTTGATGTTCATTGCACTATCCATCTCTGATTGTAACTTAATGGTTATATATCGAAGTAGTCTGCGCAGGATGCATATATATTCCAAAAGAGAGATTGATGGATTGAAGTCTTGACTTCCAAGGAGAATTAGCATACAATCAAAACATACGAAGTTCTATCAATATACTACTTACTTACTTACTTTCTTACTTACTTACTTACTTACTTACTTACTTACTAACTAACTAACTAACTAACTAACTTACTTACTTACTTACTTACTTACTTACTTACTTACTTATGCAATTATGCATTTTTGCACTTACTTACTTACTTACTTACTTACTTACTTACTTATGCAATTATGCACTTTTGCACGTACTTACTTACTTACGCAGCTTACTTACTTACTTACTTACTTACTTACTGACTTACATCTGTAACCCATGATGGAGGATAGGCCACCGACCATCGAATTAGTTTTGGGGTTAGCGTTTTTTTAAGTAAGTTGGATTTCTATGGGATGCGATCACTAACCTCATATATCCAACTTTCCTCCTTTATCCACCGGCTTGGAACCGGAAGTAACCCTGAAATGGCTTCAGGTGGAGTTTCTAACAATATATATACAGTTTTTTTGAAAATATTAAAGATTTATCAATACTCTGCGCAATAAACATGTAAATTGTGATTATAAACTGTTGATATTGTAAAATTTAAGTAATGTCTATTTTATTTTAACTCATGAAAAAACATATCTCAATTTTTTTTTCGTTATTCAAACTGTGAAGTTAGTTATCAGCCATGCCATTCAAGGTCTGTAACCATTGGTTACTATTGTCTCATGGACCCCAAGCAGGAAGTCTACACCAACCATAATGGCCCAGTCTACTTGTCAGTGACGTTATGGATTTGTGCGATGTTTTGATCTGACCGCTCCTAGCTTTCTTCCAGCGTAAAACATGCCTCGTAGAAGCATACATAGCCCGTGTTCCAACCATCCCAACTGATGAACATTCACTACAGCATCAATTGATGTCCTACCACGCAATTCTCTTTACGAAGATGCTGACAAAATTCAGCCTTCTAACCACTTTAAGCCACAATGAAAACATGTCCGGGATCCAATTCTCATTCGTTGTAATACAAAATGTTCCATTAGAATTGGTTATCTAATAAGTAAGTGAGTCAGTGATAGAGTTTATATACACGAGATCACAAAAATTCAATGTATTTATTTGATATAAAAAGAACACTGGTTTCCTCTGACTTGTTTCCATTATCATTATACAGGTTCATATCTTTCAATGAGGCTTATGATGATATTTCCCTTAACAATCTATGATCTGAAATCACTTTCCAGATTTCATGGATTACTCAAGAGTTAATTGAATACACCATGTACTGAATAAAAATAAGGTTCTTCATACATCAGTAAGATGCTCAAATATCCACATAAGGAATACAGTCTTTAATTAAAGCAAGAAGTGATTTTTAAGTAAGATTAATCTTAATTTATGGTTGTGTCGTCAGCAAAAATCAAATAGAATTAGAGAGACAAAAAATGAATGAAACCTTTTTATGCTAATGTTAACATGTTGGGGACGTTAGTTCGCCAGAATTCACTTCATAAAGTTGTTAATTTTGGATTTTATGTTTTCGCACTGGTCAGTTGACCTTGAGATTATATTACCCACTCGGAAAATCCGTGACTGTCATTGGTTAATTTATTATTTCAGTACGCTATTTTTGTGGCTCTCCCAAAGACATTTCTATGATGTATAAGTAAACTTGATTCGTGTGCTTGTTGACCTCATGTTTTCTGGGTGCTTGTAGAATACACTTTTTACGCCACATCAAGACTTCTTCTTCTACTTAGTGCGGTCTTGTGATGCTCGAATTAGAGTAGCCTATCGTATCACTGGATCAGCTGTCTTCGCTCTCGTTTACCGACTATGCTGAACTCATAATAGTTTCAAGCATATCAATCTGACGAACATAACATGTATTGAACCAACTGAGTAAATCTCTTGTATGATGATGAAACCACGATTTCAATATAAAACAACGATCTTCATTATTTTATAATGAAAAGTACCTAACTGCGTCACAAGACAAGCGCTCACATGGAACCTTCAAGGCAAAAGGAAAAGTGGAAGGCCAAGGAACATATTACGCCGAGAAGTAGAGAAAGATATGAGAAGAATGAACAAAAATTGGACAGAACTCGAAAGGGAAGCCCAGGACAGAGTTGATTGGAGAAAACTGGTGGGCGGACTATGTTCCTTTGGGAGTAACAGGCGTAAGTAAGTAAGTAAGAAAAGAAAAGCAATCATAAAATGTGCTCACTAGTGACTAGCTTTGTGAGGATATTCTCGGTGTTCCATTGGAAAAATGTGACTATTGGAGGTTAAATCTGTCGGTTGTAGACAGTAACTACCTAAGACAATTGGGTAAGGTTGCGCTAAATCCCTAGATTGATCAAAGTCAGACAATAACACCGTTAGATGCTCCCGGGCTCAAAAGTCTAAAGATTGAGAGTTGGAGCGCAAGATCGTAGGTGCAGGGTTCGAATTCTGTCAGTAGCAGGAGTCGAAGAAGCGTATCACTAGAACGAAATAATCGTCTAGGTTTCCAGTCGTGTCCTAACAATGAATAAATCGCGATTTCAATGTCAAACAATGATCTCTATAGTTTTCTAATGATAAAATCTAGTATGATCATTGAAAACTCTATCAAACAACTAGTGACATTTAAAACTGCTTTAATAGAATTTGGAAATATACTGTTGGAGATCATTCCAAACTGATAAGAACTCCTGATCGTAGATGGATATTATAAAACATTTAACAAGTTGGAAATAATAATCTCCTATATTACCTTGACTTAGTTTACTGCTCATACCGTCATAAGTCTTAGAATTTTGAATTCTTGAATTAAATATGCTATCACTGAAATATTGATTAAGGACTTGTGTTTAGTGGATGTTAGATCCCCAGAAATCGCTTGATAGATATCTTTATTTTGGATTTATTTCATAGACCGATCGGTTGACCTTGAAATCACATTTCATACCAGCAAAATCCTTGGCTGTGATTGGTTACTGTGTCATTTTAGTGCGCTATTTTTGTGACTGTCCTAAGGACGTCCCTATGGAGTATAAATAAACGCAGTTTGAGTGCTTGGATTCATTGTGTGCTGGCTGGGTGTTTGTAGAATACCATTTCTACACTATATCAAGACTTCTTGCTGATTCAATTTGGTCAAGGGATCACAGTAGCCTACCTGGACTCTGGTTCATTGTTTTGTTCTCGTTATTCGACTAAGGTGAACTTGTAATAGTTTTAAGCATACCTAGAGACGAGTATAACACGCTGGCTGATTCAAATGATCATTTTTAGTTACTTTATATCATACGACTGTCTACATTCAAGGTTCACTGTTAGTTTATAGCTGAAATTTTTCAATTACACCGACTTCATTAGTTACAGTTGGATGCTGTGAAGGTTTTTTTTGTAGGAAGAGATGGCCAGTCTAGGTTCAATCCTATTGGATTTAGGCAGTAACTAGCGAAGACAATGGGTGAGGTTGCACAAATTTCAGTAGTGCAGAGATTACGTGTTCGCGCTCAAGACCGGATGCCATCCAGTGCTTCCAGGTTTCTAATGGTGGAGTTAAACAGTGATTCCTCCATGATTTCAGTGTACGAGTTATTTTTGTAACAACAGATAGATACCAAACTTATAGTTGATAGATTACAGATTATGCAATGATGATCATTTTATATAACACAAGTAAGGCGAATACTATATAAGGTGTTATACAACTATTTTGAACTAAAAATACATTTGTTTGAATTAGAAATCTGAAACTTTAGATCTACTGATGTATTTGTTACTTTTGTAACATCAAAGTAACTTAAACAAATTTATCTTATCTTGTAACATTTCAAATCATTTAAAAACATGGTATTTCTCTGAATTTTACAGGTGTTTTCCAAAAACGTTTTACTTTGGTATATACTACTTACGACAAAGCTTATAAGTAGTATGCAGTGGATATGCAACAGAGTATCGCCTTGAATTTATGGACGTAGCAAAGAGTGTTGGATCCGGACGTATGACGCAGTCACAGTATTTTAATGAATAAAAGGAATATGCGAGAATACAGACCAGAATACACTTGTTTCGTGTGTTTTATGATAAGCTGTATACAGTTTGGCTTGTAAACTGTATCAGGTCACTTTCCATACTCTATATAATCAAGAAAGCTATGTTCACCTCACTACTACTGTTTAGATGTAACAGTAGGTTTTTAAGCAATTCTCTTACCGAGAATAATCTAAGATACATTAGTCTTTAGCAGGCAAAACAACAGTCTAGACAAATTGATGATATAATCTTTGAGAATAAAGTTGGAAAAAGCGATGTCCACAAAATGTACTACAGATTTTGAAGATTCCTAAATTTGCGCATATAGCTTGTTGATAAATACTAGAAAGCGTTAAACTTACTGTTGAAGATGTTAGATCACCAGAACTCACATGATTAAGGTCGTAAATTTGGATTTTATGTTTTCATGCATAGGCCGACCAGTTGACCTTGAGATGACATTCCGTTCCTGAAAAATCCTTGACTATGATTGGTTGATGTATTATTTTAGTAAGCTATTTTTGTGACTATCTCAAGGGAGTCATTATCATTGTACAAATAAGCTTGGTTTGTGTGCTTTGCAACCTCAAATTTTCTGGGTGCTTGTAGAACACACTTTCTACGTCTTATCAAGACTTCTTGATCTAGTTAGCCGGGTTGGGGATACACGGAATAGAATAGCCTATCGTGTCACTGGATCATTCGTCTTCGCTTTCATTTACTGACTAAGTTGAACTCATAATAGCATTGAAGGATATCAGTTGACGAGCATATCACTTACATGCATAATTACTTATTACCTAGTTTGAACAATTCCAGGATGGTTTGTTATAAAAATGTTTGTATTTAAATGAAACTGACGATTTGAAATTAACTTTTTCTTAGACATATTTTGAATGCTCATAGAGAAATGTCTTCATTTCTTTTGATTCATGTTAATCGCACCGTACTGATTCAACAAGAACTGAATAATTCGAAGTTTATAATATCACTGATTACCGTAACACATGTATCACTGAACCACTTCGTTGTTCTACTGAAGTATTCATGAATAGTGTTCACACAATATCTCGCCTTTGATCGAACTTACCACAGTAGTAGTAGTAGTAGTAGTAGTAGTAGTAGTAGTAGTAGTGTGAGTAGTAGTAGTATGAGTATTGTTAGTAATAGTAGTACTTGTATTTGTAGTAGTGTGAGTAGTAGTAGTAGTAATAATTTAAGTAGTTGTAGTAGTGTGAGTAGTAGTAGTAGTAGTGTGAGTAGTAGTAGTACTAGTAGTACTGTCGGATAGTAATGAATACTTTTCAAAACACGTTATACATCATGGACAATTTTCATTCAGACACTGACTGATTAATTATTTTATTCAACCACTTAGTTCACATTCGAAATAAATTAGACTTTTCATTCAAATTTAAATATTTCATTGTCGGAATAATTTTAAAAATACATCATACTGTCGCATAATATCACTTGCTATTTTTTACCGTCTTCCTGTAAAAATCTTGTTTTGTATACAGAAAAAATAAACGTGTGCGTGTATGTGTGGCTGAGTTATAGGATAGAGGCTTCAAAAATTCAACATCAAAATGGCCAAGAGATGAAAAAGACGAAACACAACATCAACACAACACTTGAGGAGGCGGTCGGTGAATGTCACTATCAAATTAGGCTAATTCTGTGTGAAAAGTTTTTTTCTCCTTTTCTCAATTTCTTAGTCAGTCAATAAAATGCATTGTCTAGTTAGTTGTTTCTATTCTTTCTCCCTTGATTCAATGATGGTGTCATTGATGATTGCTATGAGTAGGCTATAAATCGGAATATGAAACATCAAAATCAGCCATGGCATACATTAGTCGGTACTCTAGATGATGTTCATTCTTCATCTTAGAAGTCTAGACAAAAAAGTTTTGGACAAAAAGATTTTTTCATCAAAAAATTAGATATTTTCAAAAATATTGTTACATCTGAAGTAACAAAACAAACAGAGCAGTGAATAGTGGTGTCATTCTACGTGTTGCTCTTATTACAAACTATGTAGGATGTTTGAAACAGATTGCGACAATGGTATGAAACTTATCTGAATAATATTAAAAACAAAATGTACTGATTTGACTGAAACATTTCGGTAGATAGCACTAATTTTTGGTCATTTCTCTGAAGTTGTCGTACTGCATTTACAGTCAAAAATAGAAGATCACGACTTCGTTTTCTAATGTTTCCGTTGTTGTCGTTTTTTTTAACCATCCAATCTTCCATAGAGAAGATGAAATGTAGCCGCCCACTGTAGAATTTTTTTTCTTCACGTCTCTCTGTCTCTCTGCCTTTTTAAAGCTTTAGCTGTACAGTTTATGGCTGATTAAAAACTGTGAGCGGTTATGCGTGTATTTATTTAAGCCAAATGATGTGTTAAAATTCATAGAATTTAACAAAATTGTGATCTTGATACGTGTACTATTTCTGTTTATTTTATGTAAAAGAAAACAAAACAATCTTTTCATTGTCTACTTTCATTCTTGTCTTCTTCAACATATAAAAATACATATATTTCTTCAAAAATTGCAATTTAATTAAACGCACTGGCCATTATATTACTTAAAAGTATTATTAAGTAGTATAAAATAGTGTAAATTCAAAAATAAACAGTAACTTCATGAATTTTCGTATTATAGTATAGTGAAGATCGTTGTTTCACATTAAAATCATGAATATAAGACATTGTTAGTCCAGCACTAGAAGGCCGTTTCGTCCTGATACGGGATTTATCACCGCATCCACGGTCACTCACTAGCCCGAAGGTACTAGGTTCAAATCCTGAGAGTAGCAGGAGTCGCATATACGCACCACTGATGAATCCCATATCACAACTAAACAGCAATCCAGTGCTGTCAGGTTTATGATGGTGATCTACCAACCATTCATTCAAGTAAAACTCAATGAACACATGGTAGTTCTACAAATAAACTTATGTGAGAACTTAAGTTTATAATTTGTGTGGTTGAAATATTAAAAAATTCAAAATGAATCGTCACAAACTATTTTGTATCAAGTGAGGGATATCAAGATAAAATCGCATTCCCCCTATTCCTCTTTCAGTTTCGGGTGTATATTAACGGAGTATTCCACTCTTCTCCTCTTTCAAACTTTTATTTGTACCAGTAATGACATGAATAGCTTCAGAGTGTGTGCAGGTCAAGGTCACCATTTCATCAATCACTGTCTAGATCATGTTAAGTGTCATTCAGTTTAAATGAATGACCAGATCTAACAGTAAATTAAAACAACTGAATAATAAATAATTCACGTGTGAAATCATTCATTCTTTACACTTCAATGAATAAAGTTTGATGACTTGGTGAATTAGTTTTATCAGTTCGATTTGTTCAGTTCTATTTTACATTTAACAATGTACTTTGTCATGGCTAGTATTCATTGTCAATTTACCTGATGAAATATTTCTATTAGACTCATAATTCTAATCAAACACCAACAACTCAAGTAAATAAATATGATATTGGTTATCATTAGTGAGGGTCAACTATTATATTTGTGGATAATTTTTTTCTTGACTAAAATGAAACTGTCATAAATAATCGTCAATTCGATCATGAAAGACTCTGCAGAACCAAAAATATATGGGATAATATCAGCACTAGAAGAGAACAATTGTGGACTGAACCACAAATCCAGCCACAAGGAAAAATAACGTCAAGGCGAATCATTCCCGTTATCGGAACTAAAATATCAGCAATACTTAATGCATTTCGCCAGTGATCGACATGATTGCGTCCTTGGGACCAACATCCAACATTTTTATCTTGAGCTACTATAAACCGATTGATTTATTTACACTCGATTCTTATTCTTTCGGTACGGTTCCAGATGTTTGGTAGTGTTCTGTGGATGGGGTCT
>OX103976.1:6921179-6955700 GCA_944470395.2 Schistosoma turkestanicum | reverse complement strand
AGATGATAGGAGGACTGGTGAGTGAGCAGACGAAGGAGTACATAGTTATAAACTAAATTCTCCATGAAAATGGATTTTGTAAAAGATATACCTCATAAAACAGCATTGCAACTCTGACTAGCCAATCTTTTTAAAGGATGTTAATGTTAGGTTCGTCACTAGGTACGCTTGAAGCTATTACGAGTTCACCTTAGTCGATAAACGCGAACGAGACAATGAACCTTGATCCCCAAACTGTCAAAGAGAACTCTTGATAAGCGTAGAAAGTATATCATACAAACGCCTAGCAAGCACAATGCAATCAAGCACACAAATCACGTTTATTTATACATCACAGAAACGTCCTTGAGACAGTCACAAAAATAGCACACTAAAATACACAGCAACCAATCACAACCAAGGATTTTGTTGGTCGGAAGTGGAATCTTAAGGTCAATCGATCAGTCCATGCTGGCAAACGTGAAATCCAAAATAAGACATTTATCAAGCGATTTCCGGGAATCTAACGTCCCCAATAGTTAAATAAAAATATATTGGTCACTCACTTTATGACAAACCTTTATCAATGTTACCACTGGATTAGCTATACTATATGTATACATGAACTGAAAGTCATCAAAACGTTCTTATCCCCACTAGTATGACAAGTACTACACACTTTCTTTATTCGTACTAACTATAATTTTATACTGTTTCTGTTACACATGCACGTTAACGTACGAAGTGACCGGAAATAAGAGCCGGTGCGTTGGGAAAATCAATAAGTGAAAAATACATTGCAAAATAACTACCCATAACAACGGTCATTATGTGGTGCGCGCTACTTATAAGTAGTATATGACGCTAGTGTAAACGTAATGTCTGGCAGCAGAAGATGGGGGAAGATCAAGAAAGGAAGAGTGGGAACACAATGGAATTTGTATGAAACGCATGAACAGTGAAATGTCAGACAATGGATTGATGATGGATTGAAGATTTGCAAATTAACCATTTACGATATGGTTTTCCTATTTTACTGAGTAACTCTGTAATTTTCGTTAAATACAATTCGGTTGCCCTCACCTATGTTCTCCTTCACTACAATTATATTGTTACTTAATGAATCGCCCCAACAGGTGACCACTGGAATTCAAGTGAGCAGGCATGATCAAGAGAATGAAACATTGGTGGTCAATGATGATCATGTGATATTGTGGACTAACTAAGATAACCAAAGGCAAACCATTATTACATGGGAACTTGGTGGTCTGATGGCTGAACACTCATAATGAGACTTGATGATCCTAGTGTGGTGTATGCTACTTATATTCACATAAGTAGTATATGATAATATCAAACGGAAATCAATCAATCTGACAGTAAAAGATCGAGAAGGAAAAAAAAATGAGAACAGAAGGCAATTTGTAGTTAAGGGTAAAGTGGAGTCTGAAGTCTGAACAGTCTAAATGAAAAAAACACTGAAATCTGAAACAAATAAGGATTAGTTTGCAAATGATAATTTCACGGGAAGGTTTTGTATATATGCCTAACAACTCAGTAATGTCCTCACCTGGGTTTTCGTCCACAACACTAGGTTCAACACTTACTGATAGGGTTATCGCAGTGTGTGTGTGGATAGAGAGTCTCACCAGAAGATGAAACAGCTACTATTCAATGGCTTCATGGTTTAAAACATTTGTCTGGCTGACGATAAAAGTCATAGAATCTAGTGTCTCAGAACAATAGCCACGTCTTATCCTCATTTTAATCATACTAAGAGAACGCAATTGCTAAATAAGACAGGGGAACTAGTTGATTTCAATGAGAAATTCATTTCTAAAAATATAAATATATATATTTAAGATGTTTTTAATAAATAAAATACTACTTACAAACTACGTGTGTTTGTGCAAAAAATATTTTGAAAAACATTAGAATAATAGTAGAGTTCAGTGAAACAATAAGTATTTGAAAAGCACTAATCAATGCAATGGAGTTTGTGTTAAATATGATTGAATGTTCTTCAACTAGTTGTCGTAGACATTGGAGAAGATAAAGGATGATCACATCAATCAGTGGATCAAGCCACCATTTAACGCGACTTGTGGGGAATAGATCTGTACAAACATACACACACATATACACACACATTTCCACACAAACATGCACCAATCAACGTACAATTGTTTCAACAGTCAATCATCTTGTTAACTGTGTGTTGTTTTGTTCAACGGCATACATGTTCGTTCAGTGGTGCGAAACAGTTAAAACGGAAGGCTTTCCAGTGGCAGCAATAAGAAAGGAAATAATCCTGACTGGTGTCAGGAGCATATTTTCGATGTACTATGATGAAAGATGTTGTCGCGAGTCACGACGACCACCATGACGATGATGATGATGATGGTGATGATGATGATGGTGGTGATGATGATGATGGTGTATGACGTAAGAATTCTGCGCTGATGCATTCGACTTCACTGCCGCTGTTGTTGTTGTTGTCGCTTGTGTTATTGCTCCAGTTCCGATTGGCTCTTTTGTTATGGCAGTTAATGATGAAATCATATTGACAGTTCGATTGAAATTCTGACAAGAAATTTAGTTGTATAAAGAGGAAAGATGAAGTATATGTATATATGGGTTAGAAGGGCAACTTTGTATATCAAAGTTAAATGAATTCATTATCAAGTTGCTTTAAACGATAAGCTTCTCTGAAACCCAACTACACTATCTTAGATGCATGGCGTATAGGATATTCCTCAAATCATTCAATATCAAACTAATACACTTCTGAAGTCACCTCTCTAAATGCATAGGAAAGACTGGAAGAAACGTTATCTACAAGGTTTTCCGCGAACATATTTCCCGTAAACGATTTTATGTCTACGGGGAAGTGTAGTTTTCACAAGTGAGATCGTCAAGCTTTAATTGGATAATAGTGAGTGGACATAAATGTGCATGTGTCAACAAGCGTCGCAAATATTAAATAGCCAGTGTGAACCACTTTTGCTTCGTTCTGCAGAGGTCACTGCCATCAATCACTTCCCATCTGACCTTTGTACGTACACACACATACCGAGTATGACAAACTCATCATTCATTCACTCATTCATACTAGCTCTTCAATATGACCTACAACGTTGAGTGAAACACCCCACTGACATTCACTCAAAACGCCATTGGCGACTTCTGATTAACACTGCATCGTCGTGTAAAACTTCACACCATTCTCCTTTCACCACTTCAGCTTAAACTAATCACTCCAGACTATTATGTTGAATAGGTCGGTTGCTCTTTGGTTTCTTTTTAGGTAAGTTCGCGAACCCATTCCCCTGTACAAATATCAATCAATATTGTTCCCACTTTATTCAAACAGAATATAATAGAATACAATTCATGCAATTTTCTCATTATACTTACAATTAACCAATCTAAACCTGTCAACGAATCATCTTGTTGTTCCATTGTCCATGTCATTTCCCCAGAATCGATACATTTCAACCAGGTTTCATGAATTTGTGCAGATAAATGCTCTTTTGTCGATTCAGGCATCATTGTTGTTTAAGTGAACTGTAAAAAAAAAAGAATGGGAGTAAAGTAATCTCTGTTGATTTTATTGTTCTTATTTTATAGACAGAGTAGTTTTAGGTTCATTGTATTATTCGATTTGTAACAAAACATGATGAGCATTGAAATTTTGATGGTTGGTTGACTGTTTGTTGTCACTCACTTCCAACATGCTCTTAAATCCAGTGGATATTCATAATGATAGTGAAGGTGAACACGTGCACTAAAATTTCAAACTATCTATCTACTTATAAACTAGTATGTACTTCATATTGATAAATCTAAACTTTGCTGTTCAGTAATTATTATCCACGGCACCGACCCACGTCTTAAAATGACCGGATTTCGTTATTAGAAGCTAATTCTTTTAGTTAGACATTCTGTCTATCGATTGATATTCTGCCAAGTTCAGTCAAGTATCTCGTTGGAAATTCTGACGATATTTCAAGTTAATAATGGTGACTTTCAATAAATCTACGTACACTTCATAGTCAGCTTAATTACGTTAAGATAATAAAAGACTAGTGTAGTCTACAGATTAAGTGATTTTATGTAGAAAATGGCATATTCATATGCTTGACTGTTGCTGTCACAGACTGACATTAATCAAAATCTAAGGAAATATTTGATAGTGGTGAGAGATTCTACAGTTGCAATCACTTTCAATGGAAACTGTTTTCAATATTCAACAATAGTCATGTTTGCTACAATGACTGACCTACTTGGTGGGAAGCAGTTGAAATCTCAGTGAAAATCAGACGATGGTGCAGTTTATCTAAATGAAGTCTATCAACAGCACATCACCAATCATCGTTATGCAAACCGTTCAACATAGTCGATAAGTAATAATACACAGAACGACATCATTGGAAGATCAGTCAGTCAGTTAGTCAGTTGCAACGTAGAACTACGTACGCATGTACATAAGTTCATGTTGTCATACCACATTAGCACAAAGACGCAAATGTCAAATCAAATCACATAGTGATAAAAATAGTAGAGGTATTAATGGTAATGAAGAAGACTAGGCATTGAAGATATTATTCAAGAAGTATAATTCAGTAAGATAAGTTGAGAAAGACAAAGGTAGGGATGCTGACGAATCCAGAAGATCAGGATTTGAGAGAGCTCAAAAAATGGATGCACTTGCGCCATTGCAAACGATTTTGATCCATGTCACATTCAAGGTCTCCAACCATTGGTGACTTACGTCTCGCTTGCCCCATCCAGACAGCCTACATCTACCAACATGACTCAGTCCACCTGTCAGTGATTTCATACATTTCTGCCATGTTTTGGTTTGGCCGCCCCTATCTTTCTTCCAACCTACTCCTACACCACAAAACATAACTCGACGAGGTAGTCGGTGGTTAGGCATACGTAACACATGTTCCCAACCACCTAAACTGATGAAGTTTCAATACTTCATCTATTGATCTGCCATCCTTACCTAGTTCTCGTTTCCTAACTACAGCATTGCTTACTCGGTTGTCCCACGATATACGAGCAATGCTTCTAAGACATCTATGATCGAATACTAGAAACCCACGAATATCTTCTACTCTTAACGGTCATGTTTCACAGCCATATAGGAAAACGGAGCGAACTGCTGCGCAGTACACCCATCCTTTGGTTAGCGAACGGATATCACGCCTACGCTATAAATGACGCAGGTTGGCAAAAGCCAATCGAGCTTTCTGTATCCGTGCTGAGATTTCGTCAGTCAGTAAAACCCTAGCATATGAACACATGAATGAAGAAATTTGAAGCAAGACTTACTTACTCAAAACAGTTGCTCAGCACGTATGGATGTGCAATGTTTCCGACGCCTGACATTCATTCACAATCAATCAATGTGAATTTCAAATTTGAATTCATTCATCTCTACTAGTCTTTCATACAATGCAACGTTATGATATGGATCGATTAATCGACATAAATCACCTGCTTTTATGACTAACTGCAATTTGAATTTATCTCTACCAGTCGTATAATACAACTTCATTTTGCCTCAGAGAATTATGCTATCAGTCAGTCAGTCAGTTGATCGATCGATCAATCGATCTATGGCACTTCAGTCCTTGAAATTAAATTCATCTAAGTTTTCAGTAATACATTGTAGATCCACATTACTTTTCATCTCTGATTATTTCCCTGTAAAATTCTGTATTTTCCTATTTTACTCTTGTCCATCATTCTTTTACTGGCATTCGTAGTCCGTTATTTTGGTGCCCTGTAGTCAGTCATTATTACATCAACAGTCTTATCATTATGTGAGCAGTGTCAATTGTGAATATAATGACCGGTAATAATGACAAGCTGCCATGTGTATTGAGGCTGTTTTTATTTGTGAATACATGGGCATATCTGTAACTCAGTATGTAATTCACATTCTGTATGTGCAGTGAACATATTTCTTTCTCAAATTCAAACTTATAATAAAATAAATCATGTTTAATCTCATTGAAGTAATTTTGATTCAGTCACAGAATCTAACTGGAACACGACAAATAATGTTTATGTAGAAAATATCAGTGTTTATTGAATAAACCCAGTATTTGGTTTAGTTTGTTTTAAACGATAATCATGATAATCATTGATCATTGAATGAATTGCACGATTCGACCATGCATAGAACGCCGAATAGTTGTGTTAATGTATTGTGTGATACTATGTTGAATTTATTTCGATACTCGATCGATACTCTACTCATCAACTCTTCATACCTAACTTATTTCACCTTCATTACCTTGACATTGTGTAGCAGGAAAATGACAGAAATTGTAACGTTCGACGATAGACTGAATTATCTTAAATAAAGGGATCATGGTAGGCAGTAAGTGAACATGCAGAACACAGGACATACGTTTCATCCTATTTCGAACCGGCCTGTCTATAGACAGATGAATGTACTTGCATCGTAGAATTGATGCTGTTCACTCTATGAACAAACACAAGGCGTGATGACAACTTCGTTAATTTCACCAACCTATCTATTATTGAAGCTTACCGAAGTCGGCTGTTCACTCACTGTCTCTAGCCAATTCGGATAGACTAAGAGCTGAAGAAATTGAAGATTGTCCATGAAACAGAAAATGTAAACCTGAACTAGCGAAATACAGAATGAGAGATTGCTAATTGCATATCGGTCGAATCACTCTGCTCATCTAGACACACACAATCCACAATTAAACAGTTGCTTGATGCATTCCGTTAATGTGTAAAACGAAATAGTCAACCCGATGGGGATCTAGAGAGTAATGTACAACATAAAATTCACATGGAAATAGATGCTAACTCTAAGTCAACAGTGAAAACTACTAGTTGAATTACACAGAGTCGATCTCATCGACTGTTCCATTGATAGCTGATTGTGGTGCGAGCTACTTATAAGTAGTATATGACATGAGTGTCAACGTAATGTCTGGCGCAGCAGAAGATGGGGGGAAGATCAAGAAAGGAAGAGTTAGAAAACAATGCAATTTGTGTGAAAGGCATGAATAGTGACAATGGATTGATGTTTTGTAACAGGAACAGTCCAGTTCGATATGATGAACTGATATTTTGCAAATGAACAATTTACCATATGGTTTTCCGATTTTACTGAGTAACTCTGTAATTTTCGTTAAAAATACAATCCGGTTGCCCTCACCTGTGTTATCGTTCACTACAGATATGCTACTCTGGATTAAATGAGTTTAACCAAGTTAGTTAAAATGAAAAAAACAGTCGAAATGAAAATGTAATGATCATTGTCTGGTATGAATCATCCTCTTCATCTTGTCCGAGAATAGGCTTATATCGACTGAATGAATAACAGTTTGAAAAGACACTGTAATAGTCGTCTATGATCACAACGCCTTAGAAAAAAATAGTTATGTAATACAGGTGGTATTGTACGCGCTAAAAATGATTCTAAATGAATTCAGTGTCAAGTTAATTCTCTGTACGAAAGTATTTTTAAGATTTCATTCAGTTGTTGATGTAAATATGCTGGAAATATTTGTGTAGAAGAAGTAAACGACTCTTCAACTAGGAGAATACGACAGACTAGTTGAGTATTACCTAAGCAAGTGAGAATATTACTTTGTTACATTTACCAGCAAGGAAAATCAGTTGTGCAAGTCAACGTAAACAGTAGTTTTCACTTTACAAAGTATTATGGAGATCGTTGGGATGTGTGACCAGTAGAGTTGAACCCTATCGGATGTAGACAGCAACTACCGAAGACAAATGGGTGATGTTGCGCATAATTCCTAAATTGATCAGAGTTAGGCATTAACACCTTTGAATGTTGGCTTAGTGGTCCAGAGGTTAAGCGTACATGCGCAAAACTGAAGGTCCTGATGTTCTATTCCTAGAAGTACCGGAAGTTGTGAATGCGCACTGGTGATGAGTTCCATATTTGGACAAAACAGCCATTCAGTGCTTACATGTTTTTAATGTTGACCTAACATTCATTCATTCATTCATGATTTCAATGTATTCAGTAAGCGTTTGGTATAAGAGCACCTTAGCAATTCCTAAACAAACCCACTTCTAACTTGATTGAAGAAATTACTTTCGGATGACTGATTACTACTTGCTTGCTGTGTTTGATGTTGTAGTGAACGAGAACACAGGTGGGGCAACCGGATTTTATTTACCTCAAATTACAGAGTTACTCAGTAAAATTGGAAAACCATATCGTAAATTGTTCATTTGCAAAATATCAGTCCATCATATCGAACTGGACTGTTCCTGTTGCAAAACATCAATCCATTGTCACTGTTCATGAGTTTCATACAAATTCCATTGTGTCCTAACTCTTCCTTTCTTGATGTTCCCCCATCTTCTGCTGCCAGACATTACGTTGACACTCACGTCATATACGACTTATAAGTAGCTCGCACCACAATGTGATTTATTTGTTTAAGAATGTGCGATGACAATGAATGAATACATGATATCGGTCGCACCTGGAGACCTTTTCATATCACCAATCCAACTGTATGTGCAGACATAAGCTTTATCTGACAATCAACTGTGATGAAGTATTGAGGAGTTGAGAAGTGGAACAGATATGGTCTTCAGTCTTGTCTGTTATCAGAATTATCGCTAAACTAATATCCTCAAATACAAAACACAGTCATTGTTAACTATCATTTCATATAACAGTTCATATGAGAACATGAGGTTAACGTACTGTTTGTAAATTCGCATTTCCATGTCACAACATAGGAAGAAGTATAACGAGCAATTCTCATTGAGATGGCCCACAAAGCCGTAGTTTTAATGAATGATTCTTTGACAAAAAAACCGATCATCTCCTCGCCATTCATAGTACAAGTGTGAGTAATCATCGTCAAGTTTCTCCAGATGCTGACGACTGATTACAATTGCATCTCTGGAAATGTCATGGTTAAACTGTCTTAAAATGTAATAAGCTGTAAATAAAACGAAATAGTGACCAGATATAGACAGATATAGACAATCAACAGTAAATCTTGAAATCATTGCTACAATATATATTGGCTAAAATCTCGTGTTGAAAAAAACAGTTTGGCGTTTCAACTACTATTTGGATAGTGGTTCACCCAGTTCTACAGTTTGAAACGTTATTACTGGTTTATTCAGACTACAGCTTTCCTCCTACAAATAACGAGATTTTCAGACAGAATGACCGATTTCACATTTAAATATTTTCCAATGTTGATCTTTGAAAATCGAGTACTTTACTTTAACTACTTACCTGCTGACTTACTTACTTGCTGACTTACTTACTTACTTACTTACTTGCTGACTTAATTACTTACTTACTTATGCACTTACCTACTTACTTACTTACCTACTTACTTACTTACTTACTTACTTACTTACTTACTTACTTACTTACTTACTTACTTACTTACTTACTTACTTACTTACTTACTTACTTACTTACTGAGTTACTTACTTACTTACTTACTTACTTATGCACTTACCTACTTACTTACCTACTTACTTACTTACTTACTTACTTACTTAATTACTTACTTACTTGTGCACTTACTTACTTATGCACTTACTTACTCTCTCTCAATGAACCATAGGCAACCAACCATTATTCTCGAAGCTACTCTGTCTTGCGCCTCCCTTTCCAGTTCTATCCAACTTTTGTTCATTCTTTTCATGTCTGTCGCCATTTATCGATGCAGTGTGTACTTTGGTCTTCCTCTTTGCCTTTGACTTTGAGGATTCCAAGTGCGGGTTTGTAATGTGATGCATCAGGTTGTTGCTGATGGTGTCTAACCAACAGATATGAAGTATTTCACTTAGACAACTGTTAATAAACACTATTATCTTGAGGATGACAGCTTTGGTAGTTCTTCATACAATAGAACCTCCCTGACAATTGTATTGAAAACTGTGACTTCGGTGTTAGTTGATAGTTGTTTTGAGTTCCAGATGTTGTTCGATTGTAGAAATGCTGCCCTTGCTTTGTGAAGATTGTTAAGTTACTTTTTTTGAAGTCATGAATCGATCAATGTCAGACCATCATTAGAAACCTGGAAGCACTGAAAGACGACAGTTTCGTCCTGGTATGGGACTCATCAGTAGTGAATTGATCGAAGTTAGACATTAGCACCGTTAGATGCTGGCTCCATGTTTCAGAGGTTAGGAGTTCGCGTGCTAGATCGAAGGCTCTGTATTCGAATTCTGTGAGTAGTGGGAGTTGATGAATCCCACACCTGGACGAAATGACCGTCCAGTCCTTCGAGGTTTCTAATGGTGGTCTGACAAAAGTTATTGTCTATTAGTGGTCATTCGGGCAATAAATGGATATAAGCTTTAGGATTTTTTTTATCGGTTACTTACACCTGTTATACCCAATGGAGCATAGGCTGCCGACTAGCATTCTCCAACCTACTCTGTCCTCAACCTTCTTTCCAGTTTTAGTTCATTCTTCTCATGTCTTTCTCTATTTTCTTGACCTTCCTCTTCTCCTTTTTCCTTCTATGTTCCAAGTCAGGTCTTGTCTTCTGAAACAGTTCGGTTTCTTCCGCAATGTGCGTCCTATCCACTTCCATCACTTCTTCCTGATTTCCTCCTACACTGCAATCTGGTTTGTTCTCTGTCACAGTAGGTTATTACTGATGGTGTCTGGTCAACTAATCCGAAATATTTTACGCAGTCAACTGTTCATAAATACTTGTATCTTCTGGATGATGGCTTTCACGGTCTTCCAAGTTTTCGCTCCATACAGTAGGACTGTCTTGACATTTTGTATTGAAAATTCTCATTTTGGTGTTGATTGATTGTTGTTTTGAGTTTCAGATGTTGTTCAAGCGTAGAAATGCTGCCCTTGCTTCGCTGCTCCACACCTTCAAATTTCCATTCGATCCACCTTGCTCATCTATAAGGCTGCCATGATACGTAATGGTTTTCACATCCTCTAAGTCATCTCCATCAAGTATGATGTGGTTAGTACATGTTGTGTTGTATCGAAGAGTCTTAATTTTCCCTTTATGTATGTTGCGACCTACAGCTGCACGAACTGTCGCTACACTGGTAGTCTTCTCTTGCATTTTTTTGATACATGTACAATAGAAAAGACAGATCATCTGAGAACTCCAGCTCACCCAGCTACATCCTAGCCATCCACTGTATACCGTTCTTCTCTCCAGATGTTGACGTTTTCATAATCCAGTCGATCACCAGGAGAAAGACAAAGGAATCGATTACCTCCAAACACTTAATATTCGAAGAAAGTGTACATCGTGTTGAGTTATTCTGACTATTACCAGATGACAACTCAATCGAATGAATTTGACCAGCAGTGAAATACTGGCTAAGCATATTGCTTGGCATTAGAAAAACACCACGAGTTCCATCCAATCAGACAGTATTCAACTAAAAAATGTGCATTCTCAGAAATCATCTGCTCACTTTTATCAATGATGATCTCTATTGAAGCCTCGACAATTGCGTGATTATTCAAAACATCGGTACAGGTTTTCTATCATCTCCTGGCAGAAATAATTCACATCATGAAATATGAAAACAGTCGAAATCGTGTAACCCAATGTGATTCAAATTTTCAACAGTAGCGCACGATTGGATGTAGTTGTGCCTTCCTGAAAAAAAAAAGCAATTATACAAAAGCTACCGTGATCTTTAAGATTTTCTTATTAGTAGCGCTTTTAATAAATCAATAAACTTCTGAAATTTTTTTTCATATGATTGACAAGATACTGTAATTGGTGGAAACGTGCATGCATGTCACCAGGTCATTTTGATATGCTTGAACTATTGCGAGTTCATCCTGGTTGGTAAATGAGAGCGACGATCAATGATCCGGCGACACGATAGGCTACTCTAATCCTGGCGTCCCAAACCTCTATTAGATAGAAGAATACTTGATATGAAGTAGAAACAGTATTCTAAAAGAATGCAGAAAGTACTAGGTCCGAGTCCAGAAGAGGATATGGATCCCGGACTAAGGGTCCGGATCAGAAAACGTTACAGATAACCCATATTTATACAGTTAGGACGACCAGTTGGAATCGACCTATAGGAATTGACCAATAGAATTAGACTTACAGAATAATTATCATTTAGGATATCTGATTAATATCCTAACAGTTCATGAACGGTTTACGATATGGTTTTCCTATTTTACTGAGTAACTGTAATTTTCGTTAAATACAATTCGGTTGCCCTCACCTGTGTTCTCCTTCACTAAACTAGTACTCCCTTTCCAGTTCCGTTCAATTTTTGTACACTCTTCCTATATGTGTCTCCATTTCTCTGTGTAATGTGTTCCTTGGCCTTCCTATTTTCCTCTGGCCTAGAGGGTTCCAAGTAAGTGCTTGTCTTATGACGTAGTTATGTGCTTTCCTCAATGTGTGCCCTATCCACTCCCAGCACTTCTTTCTGATTTCCTCCTCCAATGGAACCTGTATTAAAAATGATATTATCAATCGAATCGAATAATGGGCTCTTTCATTGCAGAATGCAAATCATAGGTTAATAAACACTTGCTAAAACTTAATCTGAAAAGATTTACTCCTGAAACAAATTTTAATCTGTCGAGGCTATATTTCATGGATAAAATAATCTTACTTACTTACTTACTTACGCCCGTTACACCCAATGGAGCATAGGCTGCCCACCATTTTTCTCCAGTCAACTCTGTCCCAGGATTCCCTTTCTAGTTCTGTCCAATGTTTGTTCATTCTTCTTATATCTTTCTCTATTTCTCGGCGTGGTGTGTTCCTTGGCCTTCCTCTTTTCCTTCAACCCCGAGGGTTTCAATTGAGTGCTTGTCTTGTGACGCAGTTAGGTGCTTTTCGTAGTGTGTGTCCTATCCACTTTCACCGCTTCTTCCTGATTTCCTCCTCCTCTGGAATCTGTTTTGTTCTCTCCAACAGTACGTTGTTGCTGATCATGTCTGACCAACGAATCCGAAGTAATGTGCGAAGACAACTGTTAATAAACACTTGTATCTTCTGGATGATAGCTTTCGTAGTGGATGAACTAATCACCAGGCCTGAAATCCTATATCATAATCCACGATGCTAACAAACAGTACTATTGCATTGTACCTATTATCTGTTCAAATCTATTAAAGAACAATTCATATCACAGCATTGATCTTTAACTAATCTCACTTGATACATTTCCTTCACCAAAATCTAACTCACGATAACTGATTACCATGATCAATGTGTTCACATGACTCATATGACTAATATAATCATTTGATTGGTAAATACTTTTTTTTTTTAAAAAAAAAATCTGACCAATCAATAAAATCAATCGATCAATCATTGAACACAACCAAAAAAAAAACTAAACAACCATTTTTTCATCTGTTGCATGATTCATTAAAACAAAAAAAACAAACAAACTCAACTTGATTGAACTATCTATCGTATTTGTGTAACCTAAAATGTGGGAAATACATGCTTACTTATTGAATATCTCTTTAACACTATCTATATGTATAATACATAATATTTTAATGTTATACGATACAGTGTATAATTTGCCAATAAAATTAATTTCACGAGAATTAAATATTGAAATGGATGCAGTGTATCGTTTAAAAAGTTATCTATTTACAAAATTACCATTATTCTCTGGTGGTTCATTAATATGTACCTTTTATTGGATAGTTGTTTTAATTAATCGACCAAAATCTAATGATTCAAACGATGATGATGATGAAGATGATGATGATGATGAAGATGATGATGATGATGATGACGATGATGATGATGATGATGACGATGATGAGTATAATCATTATTATAAAAATAAAAATAAAAATAATAAAAATAAAAATAATAATTATAATAAAAATAATAATAATAATAATAATAATAATAATAATAATAATAATGATAATAATAATGGTAAAATCAATCAAAATATGAACAATTTTTTAACAATTTTTTGGAATTTATTTATTCTACCTTATACACTGTTTGCATTACTCTTGAGTATTTATGCAATGATAGTAATGACTGATGAAATAGGATTTTTAAAAGAAGATATTTTAAATTATATGTATAAAGTATTTGATGAAATTGTATCAAAAAATACTACAGGTAAGTAGATGCATTTTATCAAACTATTTTGGTTTCTTCTTAATTTTTTCTGTGATTGTGATATGAGGTACTTATAAGTAGTAGTATATGATGTGAGTGTCAATGTAATGTCTGGCACAGCAGAAGATGGGGGGAAGATCAGGAAAGGAAGAGTTAGAAAACAATGGAATTTCTATGCAACGCATGAATAGTGAGTGACAATGGATTGATGTTTTGCAACAGGACCAGTCCAGTTCGATATGTGATGAACTGATATTTTGCAAATGAACGATTTACGATATGGTTTTTTGATTTTACTGAATAACTCTGTAATTTTCGTTAAATCCGATTCGGTTGCCCCCACCTGTGATCTCGTTCACTTCATCATGATTGTACTAATAATTGGATTGAAAAAAACTTGAAAATTGAACAATAGCATATTTTTTGGCGGGAATTTCTAAAGAAAAGCATGTACATTTATGATGAATTAATTAAGTAGGATAATTTAAAAACTCTGTACTGTTTCGGTGATAATGAAAATTTATTAGGCATACAGATTAGGAAGGATACTAGTTAGTGTTTGATGAATCCATGAACATATGATTGAATAGTTTGCGCCTAGTGAAATTATAACTGCTCTATTGCATTCTTTATAGTCAACAATGTTTGAAGAGAAAGAAAAAAAATCACACTGAAGACAGGAAAATGAACTACTTTGGGGCAGAGTTTTGGAGGTGTTTTGTGTGTTTTACACATTTTTGAAATCATCAATCAATCAGTCATTGTTAGACAGAGCACCATCAGAAACCTGGAAGCATTGAAAGACAGCCGTTTGGTCCTGGTATGGGACTCATCAGTGACAGTGCCCATCCACAACTCCTGCTCCTCGCGGGATTCCAACCTGGGACCTTCGGTATTGTGCGCGAACGCCTAACCATTGGACCACTGGGCCGGCATCTGACGGTGTTAATGTCTAACTCTGATTGATCTACGGATTTTGCGCGACCTCACCCATTTGTCTTTGGTAGTTACTACCTACACCCAACAGGGTTGGACTCTATTGGTCACGCATGTCTTCTCAACTAGAACTCCGAGAATTTCCTCCAAAACTCTACCCCAAAATATCGTAACAGTGCTCACTATTGACTAGCTTCGTGAGGAAATTTATTTCACTAATAAGTCTGTCAATAACTGCTTACTGAACTGTTCACACAAACTACTCCTCTTTGGAGATAGGTCATAGAAAAAATGCATGCTTTCTTTGGAAGTGTGATATCTCAGGGTCAAAATAATATTTGAATTTTTTGTTTGTTTAAGTAGTTAAAAACATTTTATTGGACATTTAAAACGCATCCTTATTGATGAAAGATTTTAGATTTGATTTAATTCGTTTTTTGAATTCTAAAATGTTTTACTATTATGCGGTTGTGGAGATTGTTGTTGAGTAGTTATTTACTTATGTGATGGTGGAGAAACGTTTTAGCTCAGCTGGATGATTGTGGTGGTGGTGTTTCGTTCTCTTAGCTGGATGTGGTTTGGTTGTGAAGTTTTCAGTGTTCTTCTTCTTCTTCTGAACAACATTGTCAGCACAAACTTCAGACAGCTGAAGTGAAGTATTCGAATTTCTTCACGTTTGACAAGTAGCTAGTTCTGTTAACCTCTATCTTGATTGATTTCTGTTGACCTTATTAAACCTGTCGTTGTTTGTACCTTTATTTTGATTGTATCCTCCTTTTTGATCTGTTTCTTGATCCTATGTCACCTATGATTTTCCTGATTGGTTGATAAATTGGGTCAATGTCGATGTGTTTGTCGATTCCTGATTGACCTGAGTGTCAAGCTTCTAAAAATTCTCTAGTGTTCTTTGTCCTCCCCCTATCCAGTATTTCCACATTGTCCCAATCGAATGTATGTCCATAATTGTCGGTGTGTATTGATATAAGCGAAGCGATGTCGTGGTGTTTGACTGCTAATTGGTGTTCACGTAAATGAAGCTGAAGAGGCTGTCCACTTTGTCCTATGTAGTGAGTGTTTTTCACAGTCTAAGCAGCTTACTTTGTAGATGATATTTAGTTTTTCTTCCTTTGTCATTTTTTCCTTTTGTCTACATAAAAATTGATTGAAGTGATTCTGTTGGTTTGTGTACCACACCTATTCCAAATAGTTTCAGTGGTCATACTGTATGCTCCGATATGTCTTTTACGTATGTTAGGATGATCCGTTTATTGGTTCCTGTACTTGATTTCGCTTCTGTTGAGGATTTCAGTTGATTTTTTTTGTTTGATGAAGTTGTGTGGATAACCGTTCTTTTGGGCTTTTACACGTTTTTGTGTGTTTCATATCTGTTGCAGTGTGTCTTCGCTCTAGTTGAACAACGTTTGTATGCAGCTGATTTTGTGAGTTCTTTGGTTGTTGGCTACCATAGTTGAGAATAACGTCCGTGTGTGTGTGTGTGTGTGTTGAGTTTCTTCTTTTCCTGTATTAGTTCTAGTGATTAGAATATCCAGGAATGATAGACCGTGGTGTTTGATTCCTTTTCCATGGTGAATTTTATGTCATCGAAGATGTTGTTGTTACTTATTATGATAAAATCGTGTGAATCGATCAATGTCAGCCCGGGATTAGAAACCTGGAAGAAGCACTGAAAGACAACGACCCTTTTTTCATCCTAAAATGAGACTTGGATGTAAATTGTTTGTAAATTGTTTCTGCTGTCGTTCGCGCACAATCCCAAAGGTCCCAGGTTCAAATCCTGCGAGGTGTAGGAGTTGTGTGGATGTGCACTGCCACTGATGAGTCCCATATCAGGACGAAACGGCTGTCTTTCAGTGCTTCTTCCACGTTTCTAATTGGTGGTCTAACAATGATTGATTGGTTGATGATTTTAATTTGAATTAATATAATCTGAACAATCATCATCAATTATAATTTTTCCGGTTTTTTTTTTTACACTAACTAACTAGTTGAACGAACAGATAAACTTATTGATCATTTAGAACGATTACAATTTGCATTTACTTGTAATGGGATTGTACTTGAATTATACTATCGATTATTAGATAAATATTCTTTACCAGTACAATATTTGAAAATTTTCTATCATAGTCATAATCATACTCATAATAGTTCATCATTTTATCCATGGAATTTTACAGAACAAATTGAATATTTATTATTAAATAGTTCTGGACATGATCAAACTATACATAATCATTTGCGTAGATTACATCCACTACAGCATTGGAAAATGAATCAAGAAGCGCCGGAAATGAATTATTTCGATTTTGATTGTACCAAATCGATTACTTTACAATTAACTAGTGAATTAAACGCTATGGTATGGATGTATTGCAGTGTTAATATTGGTTTACATTCCATACCATAGCGTTTAATTCACTAGTTAATTGTAAAGTAATCGATTTGGTACAATCAAAATCGAAATAATTCATTTCCGGCGCTTCTTGATTCATTTTCCAATGCTGTAGTGGATGTAATCTACGCAAATGATTATGTATAGTTTGATCATGTCCAGAACTATTTAATAATAAATATTCAATTTGTTCTGTAAAATTCCATGGATAAAATGATGAACTATTATGAGTATGATTATGACTATGATAGAAAATTTTCAAATATTGTACTGGTAAAGAATATTTATCTAATAATCGATAGTATAATTCAAGTACAATCCCATTACAAGTAAATGCAAATTGTAATCGTTCTAAATGATCAATAAGTTTATCTGTTCGTTCAACTAGTTAGTTAGTGTAAAAAAAAAAACCGGAAAAATTATAATTGATGATGATTGTTCAGATTATATTAATTCAAATTAAAATCATCAACCAATCAATCATTGTTAGACCACCAATTAGAAACGTGGAAGAAGCACTGAAAGACAGCCGTTTCGTCCTGATATGGGACTCATCAGTGGCAGTGCACATCCACACAACTCCTACACCTCGCAGGATTTGAACCTGGGACCTTTGGGATTGTGCGCGAACGACAGCAGAAACAATTTACAAACAATTTACATCCAAGTCTCATTTTAGGATGAAAAAAGGGTCGTTGTCTTTCAGTGCTTCTTCCAGGTTTCTAATCCCGGGCTGACATTGATCGATTCACACGATTTTATCATAATAAGTAACAACAACATCTTCGATGACATAAAATTCATCATGGAAAAGGAATCAAACACCACGGTCTATCATTCCTGGATATTCTAATCACTAGAACTAATACAGGAAAAGAAGAAACTCAACACACACACACACACACACGGACGTTATTCTCAACTATGGTAGCCAACAACCAAAGAACTCACAAAATCAGCTGCATACAAACGTTGTTCAACTAGAGCGAAGACACACTGCAACAGATATGAAACACACAAAAACGTGTAAAAGCCCAAAAGAACGGTTATCCACGCAACTTCATCAAAAAACATCAACCGAAATCATCAACAGAAGCGAAATCAAGTACAGGAACCAATAAACGGATCATCCTAACATACACAAAAGACAAATCGGAGCATACAGCAGGACTACTGAAACAATTTGGAATAGGTGTGGCATACAAACCAACAGAGTCACTTCAATTAATCCTATGTAGACGAAAGGACAAAATGACAAAGGAAGAAAAACCAGTTATCATCTACAAAATAAATTGCTCAGACTGTGAACAACACTACATAGGATAAAGTGGACGTTCTCTTCAGCTTCATTTACGTGAACACCAATTAGCAGTCAAACACCACAGCGATTCTGCGCTTATATCAATACACACCGATAATTATGGACATACATTCGATTGGGACAATGTGGAAATACTTGACAGGGGGATGATAAAGAACACTAGAGAATTTCTAGAAGTTTGGCACTCAGGTCAATCAGCAATTAACAAACACATCAACATTGAGCCGATTCATCAACTAATCAGAAAAATCATAGGGGACATAGGATCAAGAAACAGATCAAAAAAGGGGGATACAATCAAAACAAAGGTGCAAACAACGACAGGTTTAAGGTCAACAGCAACCAATCAAGATCGAGGTTAGCAGAACTAGCTACTTGTCAAACGTGAAGAAATTCGAATACTTCACTTCAGCTGTCTGAAGTTTGTGCTGACAATGTTGTTCAGAAGAAGAAGAAGAACACTGAAAACTTCACAACCAAACCACATCCAGCTAAGAGAACGAAACACCACCACCACAATCATCCAGCTGAGCTAAAACGTTTCTCCACCATCACATAAGTAAATAACTACTCAACAACAATCTCCACAACCGCATAATAGTAAAACATTTTAGAATTCAAAAAACGAATTAAATCAAATCTAAAATCTTTCATCAATAAGGATGCGTTTTAAATGTCCAATAAAATGTTTTTAACTACTTAAACAAACAAAAAATTCAAATATTATTTTGACCCTGAGATATCACACTTCCAAAGAAAGCATGCATTTTTTCTATGACCTATCTCCAAAGAGGAGTAGTTTGTGTGAACAGTTCAGTAAGCAGTTATTGACAGACTTATTAGTGAAATAAATTTCCTCACGAAGCTAGTCAATAGTGAGCACTGTTACGATATTTTGGGGTAGAGTTTTGGAGGAAATTCTCGGAGTTCTAGTTGAGAAGACATGCGTGACCAATAGAGTCCAACCCTGTTGGGTGTAGGTAGTAACTACCAAAGACAAATGGGTGAGGTCGCGCAAAATCCGTAGATCAATCAGAGTTAGACATTAACACCGTCAGATGCCGGCCCAGTGGTCCAATGGTTAGGCGTTCGCGCACAATACCGAAGGTCCCGGGTTCGAATCCCGCGAGGAGCAGGAGTTGTGGATGGGCACTGTCACTGATGAGTCCCATACCAGGACCAAACGGCTGTCTTTCAATGCTTCCAGGTTTCTGATGGTGCTCTGTCTAACAATGACTGATTGATTGATGATTTCAAAAATGTGTAAAACACACAAAACACCTCCAAAACTCTGCCCCAAAGTAGTTCATTTTCCTGTCTTCAGTGTGATTTTTTTTCTTTCTCTTCAAACATTGTTGACTATAAAGAATGCAATAGAGCAGTTATAATTTCACTAGGCGCAAACTATTCAATCATATGTTCATGGATTCATCAAACACTAACTAGTATCCTTCCTAATCTGTATGCCTAATAAATTTTCATTATCACCGAAACAGTACAGAGTTTTTAAATTATCCTACTTAATTAATTCATCATAAATGTACATGCTTTTCTTTAGAAATTCCCGCCAAAAAATATGCTATTGTTCAATTTTCAAGTTTTTTTCAATCCAATTATTAGTACAATCATGATGAAGTGAACGAGATCACAGGTGGGGGCAACCGAATCGGATTTAACGAAAATTACAGAGTTATTCAGTAAAATCAAAAAACCATATCGTAAATCGTTCATTTGCAAAATATCAGTTCATCACATATCGAACTGGACTGGTCCTGTTGCAAAACATCAATCCATTGTCACTCACTATTCATGCGTTGCATAGAAATTCCATTGTTTTCTAACTCTTCCTTTCCTGATCTTCCCCCCATCTTCTGCTGTGCCAGACATTACATTGACACTCACATCATATACTACTACTTATAAGTACCTCATATCACAATCACAGAAAAAATTAAGAAGAAACCAAAATAGTTTGATAAAATGCATCTACTTACCTGTAGTATTTTTTGATACAATTTCATCAAATACTTTATACATATAATTTAAAATATCTTCTTTTAAAAATCCTATTTCATCAGTCATTACTATCATTGCATAAATACTCAAGAGTAATGCAAACAGTGTATAAGGTAGAATAAATAAATTCCAAAAAATTGTTAAAAAATTGTTCATATTTTGATTGATTTTACCATTATTATTATTATTATTATTATTATTATTATTATTATTATTATTATTATTATTATTATTATTATTATTTTTATTTTTATTATTTTTATTTTTATTTTTATAATAATGATTATACTCATCATCGTCATCATCATCATCATCATCATCATCATCATCATCATCATCTTCATCATCATCATCATCTTCATCATCATCATCGTTTGAATCATTAGATTTTGGTCGATTAATTAAAACAACTATCCAATAAAAGGTACATATTAATGAACCACCAGAGAATAATGGTAATTTTGTAAATAGATAACTTTTTAAACGATACACTGCATCCATTTCAATATTTAATTCTCGTGAAATTAATTTTATTGGCAAATTATACACTGTATCGTATAACATTAAAATATTATGTATACATATAGATAGTGTTAAAGAGATATTCAATAAGTAAGCATGTATTTCCCACATTTTAGGTTACACAAATACGATAGATAGTTCAATCAAGTTGAGTTTGTTTGTTTTTTTTGTTTTAATGAATCATGCAACAGATGAAAAAATGGTTGTTTAGTTTTTTTTTTGGTTGTGTTCAATGATTGATCGATTGATTTTATTGATTGGTCAGATTTTTTTTTTAAAAAAAAAAAGTATTTACCAATCAAATGATTATATTAGTCATATGAGTCATGTGAACACATTGATCATGGTAATCAGTTATCGTGAGTTAGATTTTGGTGAAGGAAATGTATCAAGTGAGATTAGTTAAAGATCAATGCTGTGATATGAATTGTTCTTTAATAGATTTGAACAGATAATAGGTACAATGCAATAGTACTGTTTGTTAGCATCGTGGATTATGATATAGGATTTCAGGCCTGGTGATTAGTTCATCCACTACGAAAGCTATCATCCAGAAGATACAAGTGTTTATTAACAGTTGTCTTCGCACATTACTTCGGATTCGTTGGTCAGACATGATCAGCAACAACGTACTGTTGGAGAGAACAAAACAGATTCCAGAGGAGGAGGAAATCAGGAAGAAGCGGTGAAAGTGGATAGGACACACACTACGAAAAGCACCTAAATGCGTCACAAGACAAGCACTCAATTGAAACCCTCGGGGTTGAAGGAAAAGAGGAAGGCCAAGGAACACACCACGCCGAGAAATAGAGAAAGATATAAGAAGAATGAACAAACATTGGACAGAACTAGAAAGGGAATCCTGGGACAGAGTTGACTGGAGAAAAATGGTGGGCAGCCTATGCTCCATTGGGTGTAACAGGCGTAAGTAAGTAAGTAAGTAAGATTATTTTATCCATGAAATATAGCCTCGACAGATTAAAATTTGTTTCAGGAGTAAATCTTTTCAGATTAAGTTTTAGCAAGTGTTTATTAACCTATGATTTGCAATCTGCAATGAAAGAGCCCATTATTCGATTCGATTGATAATATCATTTTTAATACAAGTTCCATTGGAGGAGGAAATCAGAAAGAAGTGCTGGGAGTGGATAGGGCACACATTGAGGAAAGCACATAACTACGTCATAAGACAAGCACTTACTTTGAACCCTCTAGGCCAGAGGAAAATAGGAAGGCCAAGGAACACATTACACAGAGAAATGGAGACACATATAGGAAGAGTGTACAAAAATTGAACGGAACTGGAAAGGGAGTACTAGTTTAGTGAAGGAGAACACAGGTGAGGACAACCGAATTGTATTTAACGAAAATTACACTTACTCAGTAAAATAGGAAAACCATATCGTAAACCGTTCATGAACTGTTAGGATATTAATCAGATATCCTAAATGATAATTATTCTGTAAGTCTAATTCTATTGGTCAATTCCTATAAGTCGATTCCAATCGGTCGTCCTAACTGTATAAATATGGGTTATCTGTAACGTTTTCTGATCCTGATCCTTAGTCGGACTCGGACCTAGTACTTTCTGCATTCTTGTAGAATACTGTTTCTACTTCATATCAAGTCTTCTTCTATCTAATAGAGGTTTGGGACGCCAGGATTAGAGTAGCCTATCGTGTCGCCGGATCATTGATCCTCGCTCTCATTTACCAACCAGGATGAACTCGCAATAGTTCAAGCATATCAAAATGACCTGGTGACATGCATGCACGTTTCCACCAATTACAGTATCTTGTCAATCATATGAAAAAAAATTTCAGAAGTTTATTGATTTATTAAAAGCGCTAGTAATAAGAAAATCTTCAAGATCACGGTAGCTTTTGTATAATTGCGTTTTTTTTTCAGGAAGGCACAACTACATCCAATCGTGCGCTATTGTTGAAAATTTGAATCACATTGGGTTACACGATTTCGACTGTTTTCATATTTCATGATGTGAATTATTTCTGCCAGGAGATGATAGAAAACCTGTACCGATGTTTTGAATAATTACGTAATTGTCGAGGCTTCAATAGAGATCATCATTGATAAAAGTGAGCAGATGATTTCTGAGAGTGCACATTTTTTAGTTGAATACTGTCTGATTGAATGGAACTCGTGGTGTTTTTCTAATGCCAAGCAATATGCTTTGCCAGTATTTTACTGCTCGTCAAATTCATTCGATTGAGTTGTCATCTGGTAATAGTCAGAATAACTCAACACGATGTACACTATCTTCGAATATTAAGTGTTTGGAGATAATCGATTCCTTTGTCTTTCTCCTGGTGATCGACTGGATTATGAAAACGTTCCACATCTGGAGAGAAGAACGGTATACAGTGGATGGCTAGGATGTAGATGGATGAGCTGGAGTTCTCAGATGATCTGGCTTTTCTATTGTACATGTATCAAAAAAATGCAAGAGAAGACTACCAGTGTAGCGACAGTTCGTGCAGCTGTAGGTCGCAACATACATAAAGGGAAAATTAAGACTATTCGATACAACACAACATGTACTAACCACATCATACTTGATGGAGATGACTTAGAGGATGTGAAAACCATTACGTATCATGGCAGCCTTATAGATGAGCAAGGTGGATCGAATGGAAATTTGAAGGTGTGGAGCAGCAAAGCAAGGGCAGCATTTCTACACTTGAACAACATCTGAAACTCAAAACAACAATCAATCAACACCAAAATGAGAATTTTCAATACAAAATGTCAAGACAGTCCTACTGTATGGAGCGAAAACTTGGAAGACCGTGAAAGCCATCATCCAGAAGATACAAGTATTTATGAACAGTTGACTGCGCAAAATATGTCGGATTAGTTGACCAGACACCATCAGCAATAACCTACCGAGGCAGAGAACAAACCGGATTCCAGTGGAGTAGGAAATCAGGAAGAAGTGATGGAAGTGGATAGGACGCACATTGCGGAAGAAACCGAACTGTTTCAGAAGACAAGACCTGACTTGGAACATAGAAGGAAAAGGGAGAAGAGGAAGGTCCAGTAACGCATTACGCCGAGAAATAGAGAAAGACATGAGAAGAATGAACTAAAACTGGAAAGAACTGGAAACGAAGGTTGAGGACAGAGTAGGTTGGAAAATGTTGATGGCGGCCTATGCTCAGGTGTATATGTGAACCGATAAAAAAAAATCCTAAGCTATATCCATCCTTATTGCCCGAGTGACCACTAATAGATAATAACTTTTGTTAGACCACCATTAGAAACCTCAAAGCACTGGACGGTCATTTCGTCCAGGTGTAGGATTCATCAACTCCCACTACTCACAGGATTCGAATACAGAGCCTTCGATCTTGCACGAGAACTCCTAACCTCTGAAACATGGAGCCGACATCTAACGGTGCTAATGTCTAACTTCGATCAATTCACTACTGATGAGTCCCATGCCAGGACGAAACTGTCGTCTTTCAGTGCTTCCAGGTTTCTAATGATGGTCTGACATTGATCGATTCATGAATTCAAAAGAAGCAACTAAACAATCTTCACAAAGCAAGGGCAGCATTTCTACAAGTGAAGAACATCTGGAACTCAAAACAACCATCAACTAACACTGGAGTCACAATTTTCAATGAAGATGTCAGGGCGGTCCCATTGTATGAGGTGGAAACTTTGACAACTACCAAAGCCATCATCCTCAAGTTACTAGTGTTTATTAACAGTTGTCTAAGCAAAATACTTCGCATCCGTTGGTCAGACACCATCAGCAACAGCCTACTGCATCACAAGACAAACCCTCACTTGGGATCCTAAAGGTCAAAGGCAAAGAGGAAGACCAAAGTACTCGTTGCATCGATAAATGGCGACAGACATGAAAAAAATGAACAAAAGTTGGATAGAACTGGAAAGGGCGGTCCTGGACAGAGTAGGTTGGAGAACACTGGTCGGCTGCCTATGGTTCATTAAGAGAAAGTAAGTGCATAGGTAAGTAAGTGCATAAGTAAGTGAGTAAGTGTATAAGTAAGTAAGTAAGTAAGTAAGTGCATAAGTAAGTAAGTAGGTAAGTGCATAAGTAAGTAAGTAAGTATGTAAGTAAGTAAGTAAGTCAGCAAGTAAGTAAGTCAGTAAGTAAGTAAGTAAGTACGTCAGTCAGTCAGCAACTAAGTAGGTAAGTCAGCAAGTAAGTAAGTAAGTAAGTAAGCCAGCAAGTAAGTAAGTAAGTCAGCAAATAAGTAAGTAAGTCAGCAAGTAAGTAAGTAAGTAAGTCAGCAAGCAAGTAAGTAAGTAAAGTAATCGATTTTCAAAGATCAACACTGGAAAATATTCAAATATGAAATCGGTCATTCTGTCTGAAAATCTCGTTATTAGCACGAGGAAAGCTGTAGTCTGAATAATTCAGCAATAACGTTTCGAACTGTAAAACTAGGTGAACCACTATCCAAATAGTAGTTGAAACGCCAAAAATTTTCTTCAACACGAGATCTTAGCCATGTATATTGTAGCAATGATTTCAAGATTTACTGTTGATTGTCTATATCTGGTCACTATTTCGTTTTATTCACAACTTTTTACATTTTAAGACAGTTTAACCATGAAATTTTCAGAGATACAATTGTAATCAATCGTCAGCATCTGGATAAACTTGACGATTACTCACACTTGTACTATGGATGGTGAAGAGATGATCAGTTTATTTTGTCAAAGAATCATTCATTAAAACTACGGCTTTGTGGGCCATCTCAATGGGAATCGCTCGTTATAATTCTTCCTATGTTGTGACATGGAAATGCGAATTTACAAACAGTACGTTAACCTCATGTTCTCATATGAACTGTTATGTGAAATGATAGTTAACAATGACTGTATTTTGCATTTGAGGATATTAGTTTAACGATAATTCTGATAACGGACAAGACTGAAGACCATATCTGTTTCAGTTCTCAACTCCTCAATACTTCATCACAGTTGATTGTCAGATAAAGCTTATGTCTGCACATACAGTTGGATTGGTGATATGAAAAGGTCTCCAGGTGCGACCGATATCATGTATTCATTCATTGTCATCGCACATTCTTAAACAAATAAATCACATTGTGGTGCAAGCTACTTATAAGTAGTATATGACGTGAGTGTCAACGTAATGTCTGGCAACAGAAGATGGGGGAAGATCAAGAAAGGAAGAGTTAGAAGAACACAATGGAATTTGTGTGAGACGCATGAATAGTGAGTGACAATGGATTGATGTTTTGCAACAGAGGAACAGTCCAGTTCGATATGATCGGTCGATATTTTGCAAATGAACGATTTACGATATGGTTTTCCGATTTTACTGAATAACTCTGTAATATTCGTAAATACAATCCGGTTGCCCCACCTGTGTTCTCGTTCACTACAACATCAAACACAGCAAGCAAGTAATAATCAGTCATCCGAAAGTAATTTCTTCAATCAAGTTAGAAGTGGGTTTGTTTTGGAATTGCTAAGGCGTTCTCAAACCAAACGCTTACTGAATGAATACATTGTAATCATGAATGAATGATTGTTAGGTCAACATTAGAAACATGAAAGCACTGAACGGCTGTTTTGTTCAAGTATGGAACTCATCAGCAGTGTGTATCCACAACTTCCGGTACCTCTAGGAATAGAACATCAGGACCTTCAGTTTTGCGCATGTACGCTTAACCTCTGAACCACTAAGCCAACATTCAAAGGTGTTAATTTCTAACTCTGATCAATCTAAGAATTATGCTCAACCTCACCCATTTGTCTTTGGTAGTTGCTGTCTACATCCGACAGGGTTCAACTCTACTGGTCACACGTCCCAACGATCTCTATAATACTCTTTAAAGCGAAAACTACTGTTTACGTTGACTTGCACAACTGATTTCACTTGCTGGTAAATGTAACATAGTAATATTCTCACTTGTTTAGGTAAAACTCAACTAGGCTGTCGTATTCTCCTAGTTCGAGAGTCTTTTACTTCTTTGACACGAATATTTCCGGCATATTTACATCAACAACTGAATGAAATCTTAAAAATACTTTCGTACAGAGAATTAAATTGACACTGAATTCATTTAGAATCCTTTTAGCGCGTACAATACCACCTGTATTACATAACTGTTTTTATTCTAAGACGTTGTGATCATAGTCGACTATAACAGTGTCTTTTCAAACTGTTATTTATTCAGTCGATAAGCCTATTCTAACACGATGAAGAGGATGATTCATACTAGACAACGATCATTTCGACTGTTTTTATAATTTTAACTAACTGGTTTAAACTCATTTAATCCAGAGTAGCATATCTGTAGTGAACGAGAACACAGGTGGGGCAACCGAATTGGATTTAACGAAAATTACAGAGTTATTCAGTAAAATCGGAAAACCATATCGTAAATCGTTCATTTGCAAAATATCAGTCCATCATATCGAACTGGACTGTTCCTGTTGCCAAACATCAATCCGTTGTCACTATTCATGCGTTTCATACAAATTGCATTGTTTTCTAACTCTTCCTTTCTTGATCTTCCCCCCATCTTCTGCTGCCAGACATTACGTTTACACTCACGTCATATACTACTACTTATAAGTAGCTGGCACCACAGTAGTTTTCACTGTTGACCAACATTTAGCATCTATTTCTCACTGAAAAGCTTCCATATGAATTTGATGTCATACATTATTCTCTAGATCCCCATCGGGTTGACTATTTCGTTTTACACATTAACGGAATCCATCAAGCAACTGTTTAATTGTGGATTGTGTGTGTCTAGATGAACAGAGTGATTCGACCGATATGCAATTAGCAATTTCTCACTGTGTATTTCGCTAGTTCAAGTTTAAATTTTATGTTTCATCGACAATCTTCAATTTCGTCAGATCTAAGTCTATTCGAATTGGCTAGAGACAGTGAGTGAACAGCCAACTTCGGTAAGCTTCAATAATAGGTTAGTGAAATTAACGAAGTTGTCATCACGCCATGTGTTTTTTCATGGAGTGAACAGCATCAATTCTGAGATGCAAGTACATCCATCTGGCTACAGACAGACGGGGCCAGTATAAGATGAAACGCGTGTCCTGTGTTCTACATGTTCACTTACTGCCTACCATGATCACCTTTTTGAAGATAATTCAGTCTATCGTTTAACGCTACAATTTCTGTCATGTTCCTGATACACAATGTCAAGGTAATGAAGGTGAAATAAGTTAGGTATGAAGAGTTTATGAGTAAGGTATCGATCGAGTATCGAAATAAATTCAACATAGTATCACACAATACATTAACACAACTATTCGTCGTTCTATGCATGGTCAAATCGTTCAGTTCATTCAATGATCAATGATTATCATGATTATCGTTTAAAACAAACTAAACCAAATACTGGGTTTATTCAATAAACACTGATATTTTCTACATAAACATTATTTGTCGTGTTCCAGTTAGATTCTGTGACTGAATCAAAATTACTTCAATGAGATTAAACATGATTTATTTTATTATAAGTTTGAATTTGAGAAAGAAATATGTTCACTGCACATACAGAATGTGAATTACATACTGAGTTACAGATATGCCCATGTATTCACAAATAAAAACAGCCTCAATACACATGGCAGCTTGTCATTATTACCGGTCATTATATTCACAATTGACACTGCTCACATAATGATAAGACTGTTGATGTAATAATGACTGACTACAGGGCACCAAACTAACGGACTACGAATGCCAGTAAAAGAATGATGGACAAGAGTAAAATAGGAAAATACAGAATTTTACAGGGAAATAATCAGAGATGAAAAGTAATGTGGATCTACAATGTATTACTGAAAACTAAGATGAATTTAATTTCAAGGACTGAAGTGCCATAGATCGATTGATCGATCGATCAACTGACTGACTGACTGATAGCATAATTCTCTGAGGCAAAATGAAGTTGTATTATACGACTGGTAGAGATAAATTCAAATTGCAGTTAGTCATAAAAGCAGGTGATTTATGTCGATTAATCGATCCATATCATAACGTTGCATTGTATGAAAGACTAGTAGAGATGAATGAATTCAAATTTGAAATTCACATTGATTGATTGTGAATGAATGTCAGGCGTCGGAAACATTGCACATCCATACGTGCTGAGCAACTGTTTTGAGTAAGTAAGTCTTGCTTCAAATTTCTTCATTCATGTGTTCATATGCTAGGGTTTTACTGACTGACGAAATCTCAGCACGGATACAGAAAGCTCGATTGGCTTTTGCCAACCTGCGTCATTTATAGCGTAGGCGTGATATCCGTTCGCTAACCAAAGGATGGGTGTACTGCGCAGCAGTTCGCTCCGTTTTCCTATATGGCTGTGAAACATGACCGTTAAGAGTAGAAGATATTCGTGGGTTTCTAGTATTCGATCATAGATGTCTTAGAAGCATTGCTCGTATATCGTGGGACAACCGAGTAAGCAATGCTGTAGTTAGGAAACGAGAACTAGGTAAGGATGGCAGATCAGTAGATGAAGTGTTGAAACTTCATCAGTTGAGGTGGTTGGGACATGTGTTACGCATGCCAAACCACGAACTGCCGCGACGAACTATGTTTTTTGGTGTAGGAGTAGGTTGGAGGAAAGTTAAGGGCGGCCAAACCATAATATGGCAAAAATCCATGAAGTCACTGACAGTTGGACTGAGTCATGTTGGTAGATGTAGGCTGTCTGGTTGAGGTCCGCGAGACGAAATTCACCAATGGTTAGAGACCTTGAATGTGACATGGATCAAAATCGTTTGCAATGGCGCAAGTGCATCCATTTTTTGAGCTCTCTCAAATCCTGATCTTCTGGATTCGTCAGCATCCCTACCTTTGTCTTTCTCAACTTATCTTACTGAATTATACTTCTTGAATAATATCTTCAATGCCTAGTCTTCTTCATTACCATTAATACCTCTACTATTTTTATCACTATGTGATTTGATTTGACATTTGCGTCTTTGTGCTAATGTGGTATGACAACATGAACTTATGTACATGCGTACGTAGTTCTACGTTGCAACTGACTAACTGACTGACTGATCTTACAATGATGTCGTTCTGTGTATTATTACTTATCGACTATGTTGAACGGTTTGCATAACGATGATTGGTGATGTGCTGTTGATAGACTTCATTTAGATAAACTGCACCATCGTCTGATTTTCACTGAGATTTCAACTGCTCCCTACCACGTAGGTCAGTCATTGTAGCAAACATGACTATTGTTGAATATTGAAGACAGTTTCCATTGAAAGTGATTGCCAACTGTAGAATCTCTCACCACTATCAAATATTTCCTTAGATTTTGATTAATGTCAGTAGTCTGTGACAGCAACAGTCTCCAAAATGTCAAGCACAATCTTAGCATTATTATGCTGACTATGAAGTGTATGTAAATTTATTGAAATTCACCATTATTAACTTGAAAATATCTTCAGCATTGCTAACGAGATACTCGACTGAACTTGACAGTAGCTAATAGAACAATAAAGTCAACAAGCATTACTTTACTCCCATTCTTTTTGTTTTTTTACAGTTCACTTAAACAACAATGATGCCTGAATCGACAAAAGAGCATTTATCTGCACAAATTCATGAAACCTGGTTGAAATGTATCGATTCTGGGGAAATGACATGGACAATGGAACAACAAGATGATTCGTTGACAGGTTTAGATTGGTTAATTGTAAGTATAATGAGAAAATTGCATGAATTGTATTCTATTATATTCTGTTTGAATAAAGTGGGAACAATATTGGTTGATATTTGTACAGGGGAATGGGTTCGCGAACTTACCTAAAAAGAAACCAAAGAGCAACCGACCTATTCAACATAATAGTCTGGAGTGATTAGTTTAAGCTGAAGTGGTGAAAGGAGAATGGTGTGAAGTTTTACACGACGATGCAGTGTTAATCAGAAGTCGCCAATGGCGTTTTGAGTGAATGTCAGTGGGGTGTTTCACTCAACGTTGTAGGTCATATTGAAGAGCTAGTATGAATGAGTGAATGAATGATGAGTTTGTCATACTCGGTATGTGTGTGTACGTACAAAGGTCAGATGGGAAGTGATTGATGGCAGTGACCTCTGCAGAACGAAACAAAAGTGGTTCACATTGGATATTTAATATTTGGGTTGTTGTTGACACATGTACATTTATGTTCACTCACTACTATCCAGTACATGCTTGATGATCTGACTTGTGAAAACTGCGCTAGACATAAATCGTTTACGTGGAATATGTTGCGGAAAACCTTGTAGATAACGTTTCTTCCAGTCTTTCCTATGCATTTAGAGAGGTGATCACAGAAGTGTATTAGTTTGATATTGAGTGATTTAAGGAACATTCGATGTGCCATGCATCTAAGATAGTAGTCGGCTTCCAGAGAAGCTTATCGTTTAAAGCAACTTGATAATGAATTCATTTAACTTTTGATATACAAAGTTGCCCTTCTAACCCATATATACATATACTTCATCTTTTCCTCTTTATACAACTAAATTTCTTGTCAGAATTTCAATCGAACTGTCAATATGATTTCATCATTAACTGCCATAACAAAAGAAACAATCGGAACTGGAGCAATAACACCAGCGACAACAACAACAACAGCGGGCAGTGAAGTCGAATGCATCAGCGCAGAATTCTTACGTCATACACCATCATCATCATCACCACCATCATCATCATCACCATCATCATTATCATCGTCATGGTGGTCGTCGTGAATTGCGACATCTTTCATCATAGTACATCGAAAATCAATTGTAAAATATGCTTCTGACATCAGTCAGGATTATTTCCTTTCTTATTGCTGTCACTCAAAGCCATCCGTGTTAAACTGTTTCGCACCATTGCAACATTGAAACACACAGTTAATAAGATGATTGACTGTTGAAACTATTGTACGTTGATTGGTACAGTGTTTGTGTGCGAAAGTTGTGTGTGTATGTGTGTTAAGTCTGTGTGTGTATGTTTGTAACAGATCTATTCCCCACTAGTCGCGTTAAGTGGTGGCTTGATACACTGACTGATGTGATCATCCTTTATCTTCTCCAATGTCTACGACTAACTAGATGAAGAACATTCAATCATATTCAACACAAACTCACTTGCATTGATTAGTACTTTTCAAATACTTATTGTTTTCGCTGAACTCTACTATTATTCTAATGTTTTTCACAATATTTTTTAAACGAACACACATATGTATTATGTAAGTAGTATTTTATTTGTTAAACAACATTTTAAATATATATATTTATATTTATAGAAATGAATTTCTCATTGAAATCAACTAGTTCCCCTGTTCTTATTTATCAATTGCGTTCTCTTAGTATGATCAAAAATGAGGTATAAGGACGTGGCTATTGTACTGAGATTAGATTCGTCTGACTTTTATCATCGGTCAGACAAATGTTTGAATTACCATGAAGTCAATTGAATAGCAGTTGTTTCGTCTTCCAGTGAGACTCTCTATCCACACACACACACACTTCGGTCATCCTATCAGTAAGTGTTGTTGCTACCTAGTGTTGTGGACGTAAAACCCTGGTGAGGGCATTACAGAGTTGTTAGGCATGTATACAAAAGCTTCCCGTGAATCATTCATTTGCAAACTAATCCTTATTTGTTTCAGTGTTTTTTTTCATTTAGACGGTCAGTACTTTAGTTCACTTTACGTTGCCATACAAATCGCCTTCTATTCTCATTCTTTCCTTCTCGATCCTTTTGCTGTCAGACGTTTGATTTCCATTTGATATCATATACTACTTAAGTGAACATAAGTAGCGTACACCACACTAGGACCATCAAGTTCTCATTATGAATGTTTAGTCCATCAGACCACCAAGTTCCCATGGAACAGTCGTTTGCATTTCGTTATCTCAGATAATCCACAATATCACATGATCATCATTATCGACCACCAATGTCTCATTCTCTTGATCATGCCTGCTCACTTGAATTCCAGTGGTCACCTGTTGAGGCGATTCATTAAGTAACAATATAATTGTAGTGAAGGTGAACACAGATGAGGGCAATTGAATTGTATTTAACGAAAATTACAGAGTTACTCAGTAAAATAGGAAAACCATATCGTAACCGTTGTTAATTTGCAAATCTTCAATCCATCATCAATCCATTGTCTGACATTTCACTATTCATGCGTTTCATACAAATTCCATTGTGTTCCCACTCTTCCTTTCTTGGTCTTCCCCCATCTTCTGCTGCCAGACATTACGTTTTCACTCCCGTCATATACATATACTACTTATAAGTAGCGCGCACCACAGAATGACTGTTGTTATGGGTAGTTATTTTGCCATGTATTTTTCACTTATTGATTTTCCAAAAGCACCGGCTGTTATTTCTGGTCACTTTTTTACGTTAACGTGCATGCGTAACAGAAACAGTATAAAATTATAGTTGTGATGAATAAAGAAAGCGTGTAGTAGTATTTGTCATAAGAGTGGGGATAAGAAGGCTTTGATGACATTTAGTTCATGTATACATATAGTCTAGGTAATCCAATGGTAACATTGATAAAGATTAGTAATGAAGTGAATGACCAATATATTTTTATTTAACTATTGGGGATGTTAGATCCCCAAAACTCGCTTGTTAAATGCCCCGATTTTGGTTTTCACGTTTGCCAGCATGGGTTGATCATTTGACCTTGAGATTTCAATTCCCACAAGGAAAATCCATGGCTGTGTGATTGGTTGCTGTGTATTTTAGTGTGCTATTTTTTTGTAACTGTCCCAAGGACGTTTCTATGATGTATAAATAAACGAGAGTTGTGTGCTTGATTGTACTGTGTGATTGCTGGGTGTTTGTAGAATATACTTTCTACGCTTATCAAGACTTCTGTTTTGCAGTTTTGGGATCAAGGTAGCCTACCTGAACGCTAGTAAAAGTCTCGTTCGCGTTTATCGACTAAAGTGAACCCGTAATAGATTCAAGCGTACCTAGTTACGAACCTAACGATAACATCCTTTAAAAAGATGAGCTACTCAGAGTTGCAATGCTGTTTTATGAGGTATATCTTTTATAAAATCCATTTTCATGGAAAATGTAGTTTATATTTATGTACTCCTTCGTTTGCTCACTCACCAGAGTCCTCCTATCATCTTCAGTAGTATTCGTAGTAATATAAATGAT
>OX103976.1:6897104-6920679 GCA_944470395.2 Schistosoma turkestanicum | reverse complement strand
GAAATTCTGCCATTGCTTTGATGAAGATTGTTAAGTTACTTTTTGAAGTCATGAATCGATCATGTCCAGACCATCATTAGAAAGCCTGGAGCACTGAAAGACGACAGTTTCGTCCTGGTATGGGACTCATCAGTAGTGAATTGATCGAAGTTAGACATTAGCACCGTTAGATGCTGGCTCCATGTTTCAGAGGTTAGGAGTTCGCGTGCAAGATCGAAGGCTCTGTATTCGAATCCTGTGAGTAGTGGGAGTTGATGAATCCTACACCTGGACGAAATGACCGTCCAGTGCTTTGAGGTTTCTAATGGTGGTCTAACAAAAGTTATTATCTATTAGTGGTCACTCGGGCAATAAATGGATATAAGCTTTAGGATTTTTTTTATCGGTTACTTACACCTGTTAATCCCAATGGAGCATAGGCCGCCATCAACATTTTCCAACCTACTCTGTCCTCAACCTTCGTTTCCAGTTCTTTCCAGTTTTAGTTCATTCTTCTCATGTCTTTCTCTATTTTCTTGACCTTCCTCTTCTCCCTTTTCCTTCTGTGTTCCAAGTCAGGTCTTGTCTTTTGAAACAGTTCGGTTTCTTCCCGCAATGTGCGTCCTATCCACTTCCACCACTTCTTCCTGATTTCCTCATTCATTGCAATCTGATTTGTTCTCTCACACAGTAGGTTATTACTGATGGTGTCTGGCCGACAAATCCGAAGTATTTTACGCAGTCAACTGTTCATAAATACTTGTATCTTCTGGATGATGGCTTTCACGGTCTTCCAAGTTTTCGCTCCATACAGTAGGACTGTCTTGACATTTTGTATTGAAAATTCTCATTTTGGTGTTGATTGATTGTTGTTTTGAGTTTCAGATGTTGTTCAAGTGTAGAAATGCTGCCCTTGCTTTGCTGCTCCACACCTTCAAATTTCCATTCGATCCACCTTGCTCATCTATAAGGCTGCCATGATACGTAATGGTTTTCACATCCTCTAAGTCATCTCCATCAAGTATGATGTGGTTAGTACATGTTGTGTTGTTTCGAAGAGTCTTAATTTTTCCTTTATGTATGTGCGACCTACAGCTGCACGAACTGTCGCTACACTGGTAGTCTTCTCTTGCATTTTTTTGATACATGTACAATAGAAAAGCCAGATCATCTGAGAACTCCAGCTCATCCATCTACATCCTAGCCATCCACTGTATACCGTTCTTCTCTCCAGATGTTGACGTTTTCATAATCCAGTCGATCACCAGGAGAAAGACAAAGGAATCGATTATCTCCAAACACTTAATATTCGAAGATAGTGTACATCGTGTTGAGTTATTCTGACTATTACCAGATGACAACTCAATCGAATGAATTTAACAAGCAATAAAATACTGGCAAAACATATTGCTTGGCAATAGAAAAACACCACGAGTTCCATTCAATCAGACAGTATTCAACTAAAAAATGTGCACTCTCAGAAATCATCTGCTCACTTTTATCAATGATGATCTCTATTGAAGCCTCGACAATTACGTAATTATTCAAAACATCGGTACAGGTTTTCTATCATCTCCTGGCAGAAATAATTCACATCATGAAATATGAAAACAGTCGAAATCGTGTAACCCAATGTGATTCAAATTTTCAACAATAGCGCACGATTGGATGTAGTTGTGCCTTCCTGAAAAAAAAACGCAATTATACAAAAGCTACCGTGATCTTTAAGATTTTCTTATTAGTAGCGCTTTTAATAAATCAATAAACATCTGAAATTTTTTTTCATATGATTGACAAGACACTGTAATTAGTGCATGTCACAACGTCAATTTGATATGCTTCAAACTATTACGAGTTCACCTTAGTTGGTAAACGGAGCAAGGATCAATGATCCGGCGACACGATAGGCTTCTCTAATCCTGGCGTCCCAAACCTCTATTAGATAGAAGAAGACTTGATATGAAGTAGAAACAGTATTCTACAAGAATGCAGAAAGTACTAGGTCCGAGTCCGACTAAGGATCAGGATCAGAAAACGTTACAGATAACCCATATTTATACAGTTAGGACGACCGATTGGAATCGACTTATAGGAATTGACCAATAGAATTAGACTTACAAAATAATTATCATTTAGGATATCTGATTAATATCCTAACAGTTCATGAACATACAAGAATATTTATATACATATATTACCTACTCACTTACGCCTTTTACTCTCAATGCATCATAGGCCACCGACGTGTATTTTACAACCTACTTTGTCCGAGTGTGGTGCGCGCTACTTATAAGTAGTATATGACGCGAGTGTAAACGTAATGTCTGGCAGTAGAAGATGGGGGAAGATCAAGAAAGGAAGAGTGGGAACACAATGAAATTTGTATGAAACGCATGAACAGTGAAATGTCAGACAATGGATTGATGTTTTGCAAATAAACGGTTTACGATATGGTTTTCCTATTTTACTGAGTAAGTGTAATTTTCGTTAAATACAATTCGGTTGCCCTCACCTGTGTTCTCCTTCACTACACTAGTACTCCCGTTCCAGTTCCGTTCAATTTTTGTACACTCTTCTTATGTGTGTCTCCATTTCTCTGTGTAATGTGTTCCTTGGCCTTCCTATTTTCCTCTGGCCTAGAGGGTTCCGAGTGCTTGTCTTGTGACGCAGTTATGTGCTTTCCTAAATGTGTGTGTGCCCTATCCACTCCCAGCACTTCTTTCTGATTCCCTCCTCCAATGGAACCTGTATTAAAAATGATAGTATCAATCGAATCGAATAATGGGCTCTTTCATTGCAGATTGGAAATCATAGGTTAATAAACACTTGCTAAATCCTAATCTGAAAAGATTTACTCCTCAAACAAATTTTAATCTCTCGAGGTTATATTTCATGGATAAACTAATCTTACTAACTAACTTACTTACTTACTTTCTCCTGTTACCCCCCAATGGAACATAGGTGGTCGCCCACCAGTTTTCTCCAGTCAACTCTGTCCCAGGCTTCCTTTTCTAGTTCTTTCCAGTTTTTATTCATTCCTCCCATATCTTCCTCTATTTCTCGATGTAATATGTTCCTTGGCCTTCCTCTTTTCCTTCAACCCCGAGGGTTTCAATTGAGTGCTTGTCTTGTGACGCATTTAGGTGCTTTTCGTAGTGTGTGTCCTATCCACTTTCACCGCTTCTTCCTGATTTCCTCCTCCACTGAAATCTGTTTTGTTCTCTCCAACAGTACGTTGTTACTGATCATGTCTGACCAACGAATCCGAAGTAATGTGCGATGATAACTGTTAATAAACACTTGTATCTTCTGGATGATAGCTTTCGTAGTGGATGAACTAATCACCTGGCCTGAAATTCTAAATCATAATCCATGAGGCTAACAAATAGTAGTATTGCATTGCACCCAATATCTGTTCAAATCTATTAAAGAACAATTCATATCACAGCATTTATCTTTAACTAATCTCACTTGACACATATTTCCTTCACCAAAATCTAACTCACGATAACTGATTACCATGATCAATGTATTCACATGACTCATATGACTAATATAATCATTTGATTGGTAAATACTTTTTTTTAAAAAAAAAAATCTGACCAATCAATAAAATCAATCGATCAATCATTGAACACAACCAAAAAAGAAAAACTAAACAACCATTTTTTCGTCTGTTGCATGATTCATTAAAACAAAATAAAAAAAACAAACTCAACTTGATTGAACTATCTATCATATTTGTGTAACATAAAATGTGGGAAATACATGCTTACTTATTGAATATCTCTGTAACACTATCTATATGTATACATAATATTTTAATGTTATACGATACAGTGTATAATTTGCCAATAAAATTAATTTCACGAGAATTAAATATTGAAATGGATGCAGTGTATCGTTTAAAAAGTTATCTATTTACAAAATTACCATTATTCTCTGGTGGTTCATTAATATGTACCTTTTATTGGATAGTTGTTTTAATTAATCGACCAAAATCTAATGATTTAAATGATGATGATGATGATGAAGATGATGATGAAGATGATGATGATGATGATGATGACGATGATGATGATGATGATGACGATGATGAGTATAATCATTATTATAAAAATAAAAATAAAAATAATAAAAATAATAATAATAATAATTATAATAAAAATAATAATAATAATAATAATGATAATAATAATGGTAAAATCAATCAAAATATGAACAATTTTTTAACAAGTTTTTGGAATTTATTTATTCTACCTTATACACTGTTTGCATTACTCTTGAGTATTTATGCAATGATAGTAATGACTGATGAAATAGGATTTTTAAAAGAAGATATTTTAAATTATATGTATAAAGTATTTGATGAAATTGTATCAAAAAATACTACAGGTAAGTAGATGCATTTTATCAAACTATTTTTGGTTTCTTCTCAGTTTTTTCTGTGTCATTGTGATGTGAGCTACTTATAAGTAGTAAAGTAGTGAATGAGAACACAGGTGGGGCAACCGAATTGTATTTAACGAAAATTACATAGTTACTCAGTAAAATCAGAAAACCATATCGTAAATCGTTGTTAATTTGCAAAGGATCAGTTCATCCTATGGAACTGGACTGTTCCTGTTGCCAAACATCAATCCATTGTCACTATTCATGCGTTTCATACAAATTCCATTGTTTTCTAACTCTTCCTTTCTTGATCTTCCCCCCATCTTCTGCTGCCAGACATTACGTTGACACTCACGTTATATACTACTTATAAGTAGTTCGCACCACACCACCACAGTAGTATATGATGTGAGTGTCAACGTAATGTCTGGCACAGCAGAAGATGGGGGGAAGATCAAGAAAGGAAGAGTTAGAAAACAATGGAATTTCTATGCAACGCATGAATAGTGAGTGACAATGGATTGATGTTTTGCAACAGGACCAGTCCAGTTCGATATGTGATGAACTGATATTTTGCAAATGAACGATTTACGATATGGTTTTTGATTTTACTGAATAACTCTGTAATTTTCGTTAAATCCGATTCGGTTGCCCCCACCTGTGTTCTCGTTCACTTCATCATGATTGTACTAATAATTGGATTGAAAAAAACTTGAAAATTGAACAATAGCATATTTTTTGGCGGGAATTTCTAAAGAAAAGCATGTACATTTATGATGAATTAATTAAGTAGGATAATTTAAAAACTCTGTACTGTATCGGTGATAATGAAAATTTATTAGGCATACAGATTAGGAAGGATACTAGTTAGTGTTTGATGAATCCATGAACACATGATTGAATAGTTTACGCCTAGTGAAATTATAGCTGCTCTATTGCATTCTTTATATTCAACAATGTTTGAAGAGAGAGAAAAAAAAATCACACTGAAGACAGGAAAATGAACTACTTTGGGGCAGAGTTTTGGAGGTTTTTGTTTTTACACATTTTTGAAATCATCAATCAATCAATCATTGTTAGACAGAGCACCATTAGAAACCTAGAAGCACTGACAGACAGCCGTTTCGTCCTGGTATGGGACTCATCAGTGACAGTGTACATCCACAACTCCTGCTCCTCGTGGGATTCGAACCTGGGACCTTCGGGATTGTGCGCGACCGCCTAACCATTGGACCACTGTGCTGGCGGCATCCAACGGTGTTAATGTCTAACTCGGATTGATCTAGGGATTTTGCGCGACCTCACCCAATTCGTCTTTGGTAGTTACTGCCTACACCCAACAGGGTTGAACTCCATTGGTCACGCACGTCTTCTCAACTAGAACTCCGAGAATTTCCTCCAAAACTCCCCTTCCCCCAAAATATCGTAACAGTGCTCACTAATGACTAGCTTCGTGAGGAAATTTATTTCACTGACAAGTCTGTTAATAACTGCTTACTGAACTGTTCACACAAACTACTCCTCTTTGGAGATAGGTCATAGAAAAAATGCATGCTTTTTTGGAGGTATGATATCTCTAGATCACATTGGGTCAAAATAATATTTGAATGTTTTGTTTGTTTAAGTTTTTACAAACATTTTATTAGACATTTAAAAAAGTATCCTTATTGATGAAAGATTTTAGATTTGATTTAATTCGTTTTTTGAATTCTAAAATGTTTTACTATTATGCGGTTGTGGAGATTGTTGTTGAGTAGTTAGTTACTTATGTGATGGTGGAGAAACGTTTTAGCTCAGCTGGATGATTGTGGTGGTGGTGTTTCGTTTTCTGAGCTGGATGTGGTTTGGTTGTGAAGTTTTCAGTGTTCTTCTTCTTCTGAACAACATCGTCAGGAGCACAAACTTCAGACAGCTGAAGTGAAGTATTCGAATTTCTTCACGTTTGACAAGTAGCTAGTTCTGTTAACCTCGATCTTGATTGGTTGTTGTTGACCTTATTAAACCTGTCGTTGTTTGCACCTTTGTTTTGATTGTATCCTCCTTTTTGATCTGTTTCTTGATCCTATGTCACCTATGATTTTCCTGATTGATTGATAAATTGGGTCTGAGTGCCAAGCTTCTAAAAATTCCCTAGTGTTCTTTGTCCTCCCCTATCCAGTATTTCCACATTGTCCCAATCGAATGTATGTCCATAATTGTCGGTGTGTATTGATATTGTGGTGCTGTGGTGCGAACTACTTATAAGTAGTATATAACGTGAGTGTCAACGTAAAGTCTGGTAGCAGAAGATGGGGGGAAGATCAAGAAAGGAAGAGTTAGAAAACAATGCAATTTGTATGAAACGCATGAATAGTGACAATGGATTGATGTTTGGCAGCAGGAACAGTTCAGTTCCATAGGATAAACTGATCTTTTGCAAATGAACGATTTACGATATGGTTTTCCAATTTTACTGAGTAACTCTGTAATTTTCGTTAAATACAATTCGGTTGCCCTACCTATGTTCTCATTCACTACAGTATAAGCGAGGCGATGTCGTGGTGTTTGACTGCTAATTGGTGTTCACGTAAATGAAGCTGAAGAGGCTGCCCACTTTGTCCTATGTAGTGAGTGTTTTTCACAGTCTAAGCAGCTTACTTTGTAGATGATATTTGGTTTTTCTTCCTTTGTCATTTTTTCCGTTTGTCTACATAAAAATTGATTGAAGTGATTCTGTTGGTTTGTGTGCCACACCTATTCCAAATAGTTTCAGTAGTCATACTGTATGCTCCGATATGTCTTTTACGTATGTTAGTATGATCCGTTTATTGGTTCCTGTACTTGATTTCGCTTCTGTTGAGGATTTCAGTTGATTTTTTTTTTGATGAAGTTGTGTAGATAAACGTTCTTTTGGGCTTTTACACGTTTTTGTGTGCTTCATATGTGTTGCAGTATGTCTTCGCTCTAGTTGAACAACGTTTGTATGCAGTTGATTTTGTGAGTTCTTTGGTTGTTGCTACCGTAGTTGAGAATAACGTCCGTGTGTGTGTGTGTATGTGTGTTGAGTTTCTTCTTTTCCTGTATTAGTTCTAGTGATTAGAATATCCAGGAATGATAGACCACTGTGTATGATTCCTTTTCCATGGTGAATTTTATGTCATCGAAGATGTTGTTGTTACTTATTATTATAAAATCGTGTCAATCAATCAATGTCAGCCCGGTATTAGAAACCTGGAAGAAGCACTGAAAGACAACGACCCTTTTTTTCATCCTAAAATGAGACTTGGATGTAAACTGTTTGTAAATTGTTTCTGCCGGAGTTCGCGCACAATCCCAAAGGTCCCAGGTTGGAATCCTGCGAGGTGTTAGGAGTTGTGTGGATGTGCACTACCACTGATGAGTCCCTATACCAGGACGAAACGGCTGTCTTTCAGTGCTTCTTCCACATTTCTAATTGGTGGTCTAACAATGATTGATTGATTGATGATTTCAATTTGAATTAATATAATCTGAACAATCATCATCAATTATAATTTTCCCGGTGTTTGTTTTTTTTATACTTACTAACTAGTTGAACGAACAGATAAACTTATTGATCATTTAGAACGATTACAATTTGCATTTACTTGTAATGGGATTGTACTTGAATTATACTATCGATTATTAGACAAATATTCTTTACCAGTACAATATTTGAAAATTTTCTATCATAGTCATAATCATACTCATAATAGTTCGTCATTTTATCCATGGAATTTTACAGAACAAATTGAATATTTATTATTAAATAGTTCTGGACATGATCAAACTATACATAATCATTTGCATAGATTACATCCACTACAGCATTGGAAAATGAATCAAGAAGCGCCGGAAATGAATTATTTCGATTTTGATTGTACCAAATCGATTACTTTACAATTAACTAGTGAATTAAACGCTATGGTATGGATGTATTGCAGTGTTAATATTGGTTTACATCTAGTACAATTATTTATTCGTGTCAATACAACTGAAAGTGTACCAGATAGTATACGATTTAAAAAATGGTCATTAAGTATGACTAGATTTTTACAATTAAGACGAATTTATCAACATTTAAAAGATTCTCTAATCTATGGATCATATGGTTATGTATCTGATTGGAATTTATTAAAAGCATATCAAAATCTTGAATTATATTTTGAATCAATAAAAGAATATTTGGAATATTTGAATAATACCACGACGAATATGATTGTTAGTAATATACCACCATTGTATAAATCAGTGGATAAATTATTGAAACAACAACCTAGTCGTGGTGTAATGAAGAAATCAAAATCTCATGATGATAAATCACCGAGTGAACATCATTCAAAAATGGATCGATTTCGAAAAGTATGGCAAAAATGTGTATCAGTGTTACACATCATAGTATATAATGATATAATGGAGACAGTGGACATTGATTTCAATCTTATATACATACATCGTTTGATATCAATTCTACGTCCAGTATTTTTTCTATGTTTAGGTTATATATTGAGTAGAATATACATTCTTGTGATTAATCATATTCCATATAGAAGAGTTAACATTGAATATCATCAACAACATGCTGCTGCTTTAATTGCATATGATGCTAGTTATACAAATAATTTCAATGTTAATTCTAAATTTATCAATGAAGCATATGCAGTAATTTATGCTATTGAAGAACATACTGATTTATTTTTACGTATTACCATTATGATTGGTGTGCTGATCTCATCACGTGTACGATGTTTATTATTAATTGTAATACCGACATTAGGATTAACAGGTGGTAGTATGTTTATAGCTAATCAATTGATACATATGTCATTAGTTGGACCAATGACATCGATTGATTATAATATGGATAAATTGATTACTGCTTTAAGGTGTATCGGTGAAAGAGCACGTAAAATTTCTTATGGTCCAGAAAGTTCCAGTCCATTGGAATGTATAATATATGAAGTGAAAAATCCATCAACTGGATTAATGCTGTCTAGAGATTTTGTCGACAATCCACCAATCTCACCTGAAATAGTAAGATTAATCAATGAAGTCAGTGAGAATATGAGTATGTTAATTACAGATTATCAAAGTGTTCTACCAGAATTAGATTTATTGGTGAGAAGAATTGAATTTACCTCATTTCTTTTTGATTTTTTTTAAATGGATAAATATACATTGAAGTTGTAGGAATACAGTAGTGAACGAGGACACAGGTGGGGGGGGGGGCAACCGAATTGCATTTTTAACGAAAATTACAGAGTTACTCAGTAGTAAAATTGGAAAACCATATCGTAAAACCGTTGTTAATTTGCAAATTATCAGTTCATCATCCTATCGAACTGGACTGTTCCTCTGTTGTAAAACATCAATCCATTGTCACTATTCATACGTTTCATACAAATTCGATTGTGTTCTAACTGTTCCTTTCTTGATCTTCCCCCATATTATGCTGTGCCAGACATTACGTTGACACTCACGTCATATACTACTTATAAGTAGCTCACATCACACTCGTCCCCCCTTTTAATAAGCTGTCGTTGTAGTCTTTCAAAACAGGCACCCTGGTCAGTTAATATCACCTTCCGTATTCCGTGACACGCTACAATATGCCGGATTACCACTTCGGTCATTGTTCTTGCCTGCTGGTCTGGAATGGGTACGGCATCTATCCAACGTGTAACGTTTACTAGTTCCCGCTACTGGAATACGGCGACAGGCACACTCTCGATAAATTGCGACGCCAAAAACTGTGCCCCGACTCCTCATCCATACTCCATACTCGACAGCGTACGGCGTATCAACATCGTGAGCTCCACAGCCAGCACCAACGGGTCACCACCAGCCGACAGCCTCGCCAACCGGAACCTCTGTGGCGCCTCCTCCCTGTCCACTGGGCTGTCGAACTCCGTCATCATCCGCCCGGTGATCGTCTCCCACGCCGTCTTCCCGGCGGCACCGTCCAGGCTGTCGTATACCGCCTTCGCCTCACCTCCCCGCAGCGTTCCCAGCACCGCCAACTCCGCCTGGGCCTCTTCGCACCCACCAGCTCCACCGTGGCCTCAAACTCCTCCGGGAAGCTCTTCAAATCTCCGTCCTCCAACTCCTTCGGCCACGGGAGCTCCTTCCTTCGAGCAGGCAGCGACACCAAATGTGGTGAAAGAGAACACCGGTGGGGCAACCGAATTGTATTTAACGAAAATTACAGAGTTACTCAGTAAAATTGGAAAACCATATCGTAAATCGTTCATTTGCAAATTATCAGTCCATCATATCGAACTGGACTGTTCCTGTTGCCAAAACATCAATTCATTGTCACTATTCATACGTTTCATACAAATTCCATTGTTTTCTAACTCTTCCTTTCTTGATCTTCCCCCCATCTTCTGCTGCCAGACATTACGTTGACACTCACGTCATATACTACTTATAAGTAGCTCACACCACACTACTAACCGCTTTGCTTATTAACTCAGGTCTCTTTCATTTGGTCGAAAAATGGTATTGCGAAGAAATCAAATTACTCAACACATGAGACAAAGGGTAGTAATAAGAGTGTCTGAGCTTATTCACATCAAGCTATGCTGTATCGCTTGCTATCCTACGCCATACTATGTGTATACTATATGGTATACTGTTTTATATAGAGCTGATGAAAGTTTCCTATGAGACTAGAGGTTCACTGTTGTGATGAATATTGTGGATGGTTCGGAATTGCTTTGGCAAGTATTGCTAACACAGTCCATATACATGATTAGTTATCGGGGTGACCGATTTTGATTGATACTAGTGGTGGTTGTTTTGCAACATTCCCTAGGGCCATTGTCATTAAGGTGCTGTATTGAATATTACCATTGTTAATAATAATGAGTTTGACAGTCATGTAAGCGCGATGGATTGAATTAGCCTGTTCATGCGGTGCATATTGACTGTGACATGATCGTGCATCGGTGTATATAAATGGTGTGAATGGTTTATGAACTTATTTTATTTTAACAGAAAGAGTCATTTGAATAGCACTAACTTGTCTCATACTACGGCTTTTTTGTATAAGATTGTCGAATTTCTATATGTACACCTGATCATTGGCTGGAGCCTATACACATATACAAATTCATCATCCTACTGGCTGTAATTAATGTGCTACGCATACACGTGAACACGTCAATTCGATATACTTGAACTATTAAACAGTTTACCTTAGTCGGAAAAAGAGAACGAGGGTCGAATATCCGGCCACATGATATGCTACTCTAATCCGAGTGTCTCAAACCCCATAATGAGTGAAAAAAGAAGACTTGATATGAAGTAGAACATGTATTCTACAAGTATCTAGAAAGTACGAGGTCCGAGTCCAGAAGAGAATCAGCATGCCGGACCCGGGTCAAAAAACGTTACAGATAATGCATATTTATACAGTTAGGTTTAATCCGAAACAACATTGAAGACTGTGAAATTGATAGCTTGGACGACCATAAAATTGACCAGTAGGAATTAACCAACAGGAAGTGACCAATTATTCTCTTAGGATATTGGTTGAATATCCTAACATAATGTTAGTTTCTTGAAAAATTCGATGACTCATTCATATTTCCGTATGTATAGTTGATATAATTAAATGCTATTACGAGTTCATCTTACTCGATAAACGGAACAAAGATCAACGAACGATTCAGTGACACGATTAGCTATTCTAATCAGTTTGTCCCAGGCACTGCTAAACTAGATCAAGAAGTCTCGATAAGGCGTACAGAATGCATCATTCTACAAGCATCCAGTAAAATACGAGATTGCTAAGTATACAAATCAAGCTTATTTATACAATGATACAAACAACCTTGGTGAAAGTCACAAAATAACATACTGAAATAATCCATCAACTAATAATAGTCAAGGATTTTCCGAATGGTGGAAAATGTAACAAGTCAGTCAATTTAGCATCTCTTGGCACGAAATATAGCAATTTAAAATTAAAATTACAAAATTAGGACCTTTTCCAATTGAATTCTGAAAGGGATCTTACGTCCCTCAACATGAATATATACACATTTGAAATCATCAATCAAAACCATTGTTAGACCACCATTGGAAACCTGGAAGCAATAGATGGCTGTTTCGTCCTGGTATGGGACTCATCAGCAGTGCGCATTCTCATGGTGGTCTAACAATGATTGATTGATGATTTCAAATGTGTTAAAACACAAACCTCCAAAACTCTAACTGAAAATATCGTTCACTGTGCTCACTAGTGACTAGCTTCTTCATGAGGAAATTCTCAGAGTTCTACTTGAGAATATGTGATCAATGGAGTTCAACCCTGTTGGGTGTAGGCAGTAACTACCAAAGACAAATGAGTGAGGTCACGCAAAATCCGTAGATCAATCCAAGTTAGACATTAACACCGTTCGATGCCGCCAGCACAGTGGTCCGATGTTTAGGTGTTCGCGCACAATACCGAAGGTCCCGGGTTCGAATCCTGCATGTTGCAGGAGTCGTGGATGCACACTGTCACCGATGAGTCCTATACCAGGACGAAACGACTGTCTTTCAGTGCTCCCAGGTTTCCTCTAATGGTGGTCTAACAATGATTGATTGATTGATGATTTCAAAAATGTATAAAAACATACAAAACCTCCAAAACTCTGCCGACAAATTTTGTTTTTTTCACTTTGTGTTCTATCTTTTTTTTTTCTCCTCTTGTTCTTCTTCATCTGTTTAGTTTGATGAATATAGATATTTGTCTAAAAATTTCGATCAATATTATTCTAGAACTGTCGATTGGTCAATACGATTTCACGCTGAAGCAAAACGATTAACTAAAGAAGTTAAAAACCGATTCGATCATAGAATTCGATCTTATGAACAAGAGATCAATCAGTATTTATCAACTGTCGTTAAAAATTCAGACTATAATTATTCAAATATTTTTATTAAAAAAGATCATTTACGTTTAGAATATGAAATGATTAATTATTTGTTAAATGCATGCATTTTATTACGTGAACGATTATTCACTGTGTGTACTCAAATAGCTAATATAGTTTGTAATCGTTTAATTAATGAACCTACATTAGTTGGTGATTGGATAAGAGATTTATGCGCACAATATCATCAGAGAGAAGAATTTTGTGAATTTTTTCATAGACTTGATGAATTAAAAGATGTCTGTGTATGGGATACACATCATTTACAATTAGATTTTGGTTTTAGTGTTTATGTATATCATATTTATAAAATATTACCTCTATTAAATCGTACATTAAAAATGGAATTGAAAAAAAATTATGAATTAATTCAATGGACTGAAGATGAATACATTAGTGAATTACATTATCAAGAAAAATTTCAAATATTATTAAATTTATTTATTATAGCTACAACAATATTTAAATTAGCTTTTTTAGTGATCATTATTCGTGCCGATCGATATATTTCTCAATTTCTATTGGATATTCATTTTGATAATGTTCATTATGAGTCAACACTTTCATTGATTATCAAAAATCGTATTCATAATGATAATGATGATGGTGGTATTATGAGTCATGAAAATGATAACAAACATTTTCGATTATTACGATTTAATGAATTATGTTTAATATCATTTGATTTAATTAGTTATATTATAATACATATTAAAAATAATTTTTATAATTTTATTACAGTTGTTGGTTTTGGTTCATTATTATTTAGTATAGTATATTCAGATATACAATTTTACAATTTAATCTATGCATTAGATACAGCTGTATTGAATTATACAAAAACATTTAATGAAATCCAAATACATCATAATATAACTTATGCTAATGAAACAATAGAAAGTCATGATACATTTGTAAAATTAATTCAATATGGTTTAATAGAAGAGATTAAAAAAGAAATATTAGATAGTGTTAAACGAATAAAATCAAAACATTTAGATTGTGATATAAATGATTGTTTAGCAAATGGTTTTGAAGCTGATTTTACATATCCTATACATTTTTCAATATTATGGATATTATTAATGACACTTACAATTGCATCGAGTAGTTTATTGAGTATACGTCGTATTATTGTTAGTTTATTTTATCCACAATTAGCTAAACGTCGTAAATTAGCTGCTTATCATAAACATGTTGAAATGTTAACTGCTAATGTACAACAAGTATCATCATCATCACCAACTAGATCATCAACATCATCATCAGCGCATCATCGTCATCCTCATCATCATCATCATCATCACCATCACCATCCTCATCACCATCATCCTCATCATCATCATCGTCATCATCGTAATCTATTACTTAATCGTCTTCGTCGAAAACATCAACAAACCAGAAAAAATGAATCGGACAAAAATATATCACTTTGGCATAGAATAGGTGTGGAACTTGTCTGTCTACTTGGTTTCGATGAAAATGTTTGCTTTGTATGTGATGGTCAAGTTCCGTCGAATCCGAAACATTAGACATCTATCTATCTATCTATCTATCTATCTATCTATCTATCTATCTATCTATCTATCTATCTATCTATCTATCTATCTATCTATCTATCTATCTATCTATCTATCTATCTATCTATCTATCTATCTATCTATCTATCTATCTATCTATCTATCTATCTATCTATCTATCTATCTATCTATCTATCTATCTATCTATCTATCTATCTATTTATCTATCTATCTATCTATCTATCTATCTATCTATCTATCTATCTATCTATCTATCTATCTATCTATCTATCTATCTATCTATCTATCTATCTATCCACACATCTATCTATCTATCTATCTATCTATCTATCTATCCACACATCTATCTATCTATCTATCCACACATCTATCTATCTATCCACACATCTATCTATCTATCTACACATCTATCTATCTATCTACACACATATATACATATATACATATATATATATACATATATATATATATATATATATATATTTTCATCAGATGAACAACAATCCTCCTTAAAGATGGTTGGCAGTAATAACTATACGAATGGATATTCAAGAATGCAGATCGTTACAGTCAAAAGTGTTATAGCATGTATTATGTTCAATTGGACTGATTTTCACTTGGCAATCACTTTAACAATGATTGTTAATATTCTTCCTATAACCTCCCATTCTATGGGTGTGTGTGTGTGTGTTTGCGTGTATTTTCGTAACTCAAACTTATCTTATTCACTGCATGTCTTATTGTTAATATTATTATTATTATAGGGCATATAAATGTTTTGAGTAAAATCTATTCAGCATTCACCTCTATTCATCATTGATTCGTTCTTTATTCATATTATTCTATAGATTATACGAGTTCTGATTTGTAAAATTACTTTAACGCATCTCTCTATCTCATACACACTATCATTCCGATATTATTCATATGTTTATTCTGATTATTAAATTTGATAAATTTTATTCAAAGTTTTAACAGTTTTCTATTATTTTTTTTGTTATACTTATTATGACAGATGTGATTAATTAAGCTTGGAGCGCTTCTAGGATTACTGCCGGTCTCCCAAGACCGGGTAAAGGAGGAAAGGTGGACATGCAGTGGGTTAGCAACTTTATCGCCTAGAAATCCAACTCGCTAAACGAAAGATGCTAACCAGAAAAATTATTCAATGATTGGTAGTCTATACTCCATTATGGGTAACAGATTTAAGTAAAGTAAGTAAGTATTCATAGTCAACCAACATGCCTGCTGCACATGCACATCGCTGCGTTGATATACAGCGCAAGGATACTCACTGTTGCCAACAGTACTGACCCCTTTTGGGTACATACATGTTGTCCGGTTTGGTCTGCAGACAAGTCGGACATCCAAAAAGCGCGCACACGAGCAGTGGCCCCTGCACGGGCACCTATGAATCAAGAAATCCCACCAACCAAACCACAGCCCACAATCCCCAATCGGCGAGGGCGGCAAGGCGGGCTTATCCTTCCGGACAAGGGACCGCGTAGCAGGTTACCGAGCCACCCAAGCAGTGCACTAGCCAACAGCCATTCCAACCGTCTGGCCTCCAACTTCCTTGTGTCAATACAATCGATCGAGGCCCTCTTTACCCCGCATGAAGCTAAAGATCGAGTTTGTTCCACAAGGTCAGCTAGAACGTACACCTTTCCATGAGGAAGATGTCATGAACTCGACCGAACGCAAGCGCTCAGCCAAACAGGGTTCATCCCACAGAAGTGGGCAGACATCATTGGTGTTCAATGCCCTTTTCAGCACTAAAGCACCGGAACCCAACTTGAGACCCTTGTTTAAGGGGCCTCGACGCCAGTTCACACACAACATCGAGTGAAGCATGTAAGGGACAACCACATATGGCCGGCGTCAGTAGTCCAGGATATCTGCGGCTGCTTCCCCAAACATAGGGTCCAGGGCCGCCCTCGATCATCCTACTACATCCCTTTCGAGAATTTACCTACGCTTGAAGGACGGGATTCGGACCTAGAGTCGTTCAGTCTTAATCCCCCAGACTGGTCAGACGCATCCACAGCCTTGCGACCATGAGCGTGCCAATTATCCGGACCATGCAAAGCACGGTATCCTAAGTGATCGGAACGACTTTAGCCGCAGCGATGTATCCACCCCCTTTTTGCATGGCGGGACCACGAAGAGGTAGTCGCCACCACAACCCCCTCCAAAGGCACCAATATTGCTCAACCCGAGGCCACCTCAGGCATTCTAAGGCTACGCCCCTCATATGACGATGAAGAGGCATTTGGCTACCTTAAGAGAGTCATAGTTACTCCCGCCAAAGTGGCTGCCGCCTCCGGGTGGGCTCGAACCACCAACCTTTCGGTTAACATCCGAACGCGCTAACCCATTGAGCCACGGACGCGCAAGTAAGTAAGTAAGTAAGCAGAAGAATTCATAGTTCAGTGTTTTTCAACAGTGATTGTTTGTTCACAACACGTTTTCTTATCCATGTTACAATAGATCACAGCCAATAATTTAACAAGAAAGTAAGTATTTTACCAGAGGAATTAAGTGTAAGAGAGATAAACTTTTACTTTACAAATATTTATTTACAAACGAAACGGCAGAGCTCATCAGTTTGTTTGCTTCTCCACTAGTATTTATTAGTCAAATTTAAAGTGACTACTGAAAATCTCCATAAAAAAAACTAGACTTATACATTTAAATTATAAATAGAGTATGGCCAGAACAGACTGTTTTATTGCATGGGAAGTGATGACAAAGCTCAGGTCGATTTGAAATTAAAATCACGAGATCAGATGATGGAGTTATTTTATTCCAGTCACTATTTTTTGTCACACATTTTTTGAAACCATGAATCGATCAATGTTAGACTAACACCCTTAGAAACCTGGAAGCACTGGACGGCCGTTTCGTCCTAGTATGAGACTCCTCAGTAGTGCGCATCCACGACTCCTGCACCCCGCAGGATTCGAACACAGGACCTTCGGTATTGTGCGTGAACGCCTAACCATCGGATCACTGAGCCGTTATCTAACGGTGTTAATGTCTAACTTGACCAAATTCACGGAGTTGCGCAACCTCATACACAATCTTCGGTAGACACTGCCTACACCCGAAAAAGTTGAACTTCACAGTGGTCACGTCTTCCCACTAGAACTCGGAGAAGATTCCTCACGAAGCTAGTCACTAGTCAGCTCAGGTAATTTGCATTACGGGATTGTGAAGATTGTTAAGTTACACATTTTTTGAAACCACTGCTGAGGAGTCCCATACTAGGACGAAACGGCCGTCCAGTGCTACCAGGTTTCTAAGGGTGTTAGTCTAACATTGATCGATTCATGGTTTCAAAAAATGTGTAACTTAACAATCTTCACAACCCCGTCATGCAAACTATTTTTTGTGTCGATTCCATATGAATTTAGGGCCAAGTTGACAGATGTGGAAATAATGTTTTCCATCTATCAATCCAAGTGAACTAACTGTATTTAGTTAGTGTGCTTTTTATAGTAACTCCATGTATTTTCACCTGTATTGCTGCATGTAAAAATTGGTAAATAATAGGCGATAGAGAGCAGCAGGTCCTGACAGGCTAACGCTTGAGATTTTTAAGGATGATGGTCCAGTTTTTTAACAGTTAGATCGACTAAGATAACTGGACGTAATCCCATCGGACTAGTCTCAATCACTGACTGTCTCAGTCTATAAGAAAGGACTAAATTCCTGATGTAACAATCAGAGAGGAATCAGTTTAACTAATATAGTGTCTAAGATAATGGCTTCAATAATACTTCAACGCCTAACTAAGGCGCTTGAAGAGCAGACTTGATGAAACCGGGCTGCTTGCCGACCTGGACGTGGATGTATAGACCAGACATTCACACTTCGTCTGGTCCTAGAACACAGACACACATTTCGCTGTCCGACAATAGTTGTATTTTTTCAATTAGAGTCATAGGAATGAGTGTTTTTACACACTGATTTCATGAAGCAAGCCTTGTTAAACCACCGTTGGAATCCTGGAAGCACTGGACAGCCGTTTCGTTGTAGTTCAACGCTCTCATCAGCAGTGCCTATCCACAACTCTTGCACCTCGCAGGATTCGAACCCAGGACCTTCGGTCTTGCACGTTAACGTTTAATTACTGAACCAGTGGATTGGTATCCAACGGTGTAATTGTCTAACTCTGATCAATTTACGTATTTTGCACGACCTCACCCATTTGTCTTCGGTAGTTACTGCCTACACCTGACAGGGTTGATGACTTCAGTGTGTAAAAACACTCGCCAACCGCTATGATTAGCCAAACTTTTGACAGAGGTTGCTCATAATACACAGCCAAATAACTTATGGTTATGATTGTGTCACTTTTTCTAAATAGCCGGCATCCGATATTCAGTAACTCAGATAAGCACATCCATCTATGACAGAACGAAAGTTTTGAAAAGCAGCTATCAGTAAAAATCAATATTACCATTTTTCAAATCAAACTAATGTACTTATCGAACGTGTTATTGATTAGCGCATGATAATATCTCAGCACATTAATAAAGCATGTTATTAGTGGGATATAGGTTGGATTAAAGCATGATTGTGTTGGCTCTTTCGTATCTAATCAGCGTTAGCCGATAATGAGGAAATATTCTAAAATCTTCTTATGTAAGAAAACTATGAATATACTAACATCTTTTTTCCTTTGGGCCTTCTAACTTCGTCCTAACCTTGTTATTGGTGGAATATAATCTATTTTCTCCTGTTCAACCGTGTTGTGATTTGGGAGCGAACATGCCGAGAATACTAAACATTATTAGGAATAGCTGGGTTGTAATATAAGGAGAGAATTATATGACACATGTATATTCATATTTTATGCGCAAATTGGATAAGTTTGTAACTCTCGGAAAACTAACAACAGTCAATGATTAAATCAAAGAAAACAGACAATTTCAATGAGACGGCCTTTAGTTAAGGATTAGTTACTTTTGTTAGGATATTCATCCGTTATCCTAAGCGAATTATTGGTCAATTCCTATTGGTTAATTTCTACTGGTCAATTTTATGATCGTCCTAGATATCAATGTCACCTACTCCAATGTTGTTTCTTATTAGTTGTCCTGACTATCAATGTCACAGACTTCGATGCTGTTTCCTATTCAACCAAAATGCATAAATACGCACCATCTGTAACGTTTTATAACCCGGACCAAGACCCGTGTTTCTCTTCTGGACTCGGACCTCGTACTTTCTGGATGCATGTAGAATACATGTTCTACTTCACATCAAGTCTTCCTCTTTCAGTCAATGGGATTGGGACACTCGGATTTGAGTAGCCTGTCGTGTCGATCCTCGCTCTCGTTTCCGACTAAGATGAACTCGTAATAGTTCAACCAACTCAAAATGACATGTTTACATGCATACGTAACAACTTTATTCAGTAAGGATTTGTTTATAAGAAAGTTTGAATAGATATGGTGATGATATATTAGATTGATGAAGCATCTGTCCAATAGGATTGACTGTGTTGTTGTCAGAGATGACACCATAGAGAAGAACATGCTACACTTGTTACAGAAACACTGAAAAAAATCGATATCCTTTTTGGGGTTCATAAACCAGTGAAAAAAGCCTGCCATGCTTCTAGTACCAAAATATCTTGCGCTTATCATTCCACCATTCACAGTTGAATAAGACAGCCCTTGAATTTAAATTCAATTTGTGTTCAGATTGGTCATCAGACAACTAACTGTATTACGCAATCAATATCATTAATAATGAAGAGACAGTATCCATACTTCATCTCGACAGTATGTAGACGGTTTACATCACTTGCCAATCCCAACGTTCGTGAGCGTGAACACACATATAAGAAAGAGTAGTAGTACATTATAATTGTGACAGTCAATAATATTAGCTGGTTGCCACAACCAAAATATTTAGAGCGAACAGTTCAAAAAATTAAATTTAGTATAGCTATGCATATTTGTTGGGGATGTTAGATCCCAAGAAATCGCTTGATAAATGCCTGAATTTTAGATTTCATGTTTGCGAACATGGGTCGATCAGCTGACCTTGGGATTTCATTTTCCACCAACAAAAGCCTTGTCTGTGATTGGCTGCTGTGTATTTTAGTGTGTTATATTTGTGACTGTCTCAAGGACGTTTCTATGCTGTATAAATAAACGAGAGTTCTGTGCTTGATTGTATTGTGATTGCTGGGTGTTTGTAGAATACACTCTCTACGCTTATCGAGACTTCTGTTTTGCAGTTTTGGGATCAAGGTAGCGTACCTGGAAGCTGGTAATTGTCTCGCTCGCGTTTATCGACTAAGGTGAACTCGTAATAACTTCAAGGGTTTTATTGTTTACGAAAACTTTTTTTATAACAATCGACGATAATTAGGTTTCGAGGATTAAGGTTAATTTGTCATTCGTTTCTCTGAAGGGATGATTAACTCAGCAGTTTCCATTTTTTTTTCCTTTTGAGATGTTATCTATTGATTGGGATATGGGATATTGTTATGATCGTCACTAAGTATGCTTGATAAACCAGAACGAGACAATGAACCAGAGTCCAGGTAGGCTACCTTAATCTATAACGGCAAAACAGAAGTCTTGATAAAGCGTAGAGAGTGTATTCTACAAACAACCAGCAAGTACAATGCAATCAAGCACACAACCCTCGTTTATTTATATATCATAGAAACGTCCTTGAGACAGTTACAAATCTAACAAACTAAAATACACAGCAGCCAATCATAGCCAAGGCTTTTCCTGGTTGGAAATGAAATCTGAAGGTCAACTGATCAGCCCATGCTGACAAACGTGATACCCAAAATTAAGGCATTTATCAAGCGAGTTCTGAAGATCTAACGTACCCAACAGATATTTTGCATGGAAAACATTTGATCGATTAACCTGTTAAACAGATTAGTTATGTGAACAAGCTGATAATGCAAAGTACTTCATTAAACACTATCTTCACTACTGATAAAATCTTTTCATTGTATCCGAACACAATACATACAAATGATCCATTGATTTGGTTCATAGAATTAATATATTCAAGCTAATGAAAGTGACATCATGTATGGGAAGGAAAATAGCTCTATGAATTGAGTCATATTAGTAATTCTAACATCAGCCAAGTGCCTGAAAAGATAGTTGACAACACACGGACTGGTTATGATCAATTAAACTGCAAAATCGTGCATGCAGGACAGCTGACAGACTCGTTCAAGGTGAGAACTGGTGTCAGGTGAGGTGATTTACTATTAACGTTCCACTTTCTCCTCAGAATCGACTGGATTATGAAGACGTCAGTACCTGGAGGTAAGCATGGCATAGAGTGGACGACCAGGATGCAGCTGGATGATCTGGCATTTATATCCCACATGCAACAACTGATGAAAAAGAAGACAACCAGTGTAGCAGCAGCCTCATCAGCAACAGGTCTCAACATATACATATGGAAAAATAAGATTCTCCGAAACAGCACAACATGCACCAACTAAATCACACATGGTGGAGATGACTTGGAAGATATAAAAAAACCTTTACTTATCTGGGCAGCATCATTGACGAGTAAGGTGGATCCGACGAAGATGTGAATTCACGGACAGGCAGAACAAGGGCTGCATTTCTACAACTAAAGAACATCTGGAACTCGAAACGACTATCAACCTACAATAAAGTCACTATTTCCAATAAACATGTCAAGACAGTTCTACTGTTGTGAAGGAGAACAAAGGTGAGGGCAACCGAATTGTATTTAACGAAAATTATAGAGTTACTCAGTAAAATAGGAAAACCATATCGTACCCGTTAATTTGCAAATCTTCAATCCATCATCAATCCATTGTCTGACATTTCACTATTCATGCGTTTCATACAAATTCCATTGTGTTCTCACTCTTCCTTTCTTGATCTTCCCCCATCTTCTGCTGCCAGACATTACGTTTACACTCGCGTCATATACTACTTATAAGTAGCGCGAACCACACTACTATATGGGGCAGAAACTTGGAGAACTACCAAAGCAATCATCCACAAGATACAAGTATTTATTAACAGCTATCTACGCAAAATATTTCGCATCCGTTAGCCAGACACAATCAGTAACAATCTACTGTGGCAGAGAACAAACCAGAAAGTCAGAAAGAAGCGCCGAAAATGTATAAGACACAAATTGAGGAAAGCTCCCAACTACGTCACAAGAAAAGTCCTCATTTGGAATCTTCAAGTTCAAAGGAGAAGAGGAAGACCAAGAAACACTTTCCGTCTAGTCATGGAGACGACATACATGAGGAGAATGAACAACAATCAACCAGAACTGGAAAGAAAAGCCCAGAACAGAGTTGTTTGGAGAATGATGATAAGGTTGTCGATTACTTTACTGTCTAAACTCATCGTTACATGGAATGTAGAGAGAGAGAGAGAGATAGAGATGAAGAGAGGGAATGAAAGGTATTTGACAAACGACTGTATATAAAAAGTCTAGGTTAAATATATATCCTAGAGAGTGTCAAACTAAATCAAAGATAGAGACACTTATTACCTTCCATTTCATGACTACATGTTTATCTTATTTCCATTATCGAACTTAATCATTTGTCTTCAACGCCTTGTTTATGTCAACAGAACTAAACTTTTAACTGTAATCAACTAGATTTGACTTAATCAAACGTTCAACTTCCTGATTCGAGGTTTAAACTTTATCTGATTGCTGACAATGAGACCAATCTTTTAGATGTTT
>OX103976.1:6848800-6896630 GCA_944470395.2 Schistosoma turkestanicum | reverse complement strand
CTCTTCTTCCCTCCAACTCAATGGGGGGGGGTTGTGACAATCAGATCAGAGTAGCCTTTCGTGTCGCCGGATCCTCGAGATCCTCGCTCTCAGTTATCGACTAAAGTAAACTCGTAATCATTCAAGCATATCAAATGACAACTTCGAGATTATGTCATTGTCCTCTAAAGGTTTCATCCAAAAATATTCTATCCAATTTAACTGGAAATAACGCTCTTTCTTCTTCATACAACTACTTTTTTTTTTCAAAATGATTTTCGATACTAAACAATAATGGTAGTTCAGTTCAATTGATTTTCGATCTTGTTTTTCACGGCCTTGATTACATGACAAGCATCAATCATGTGACCTTGATAGAAAAATACAAATACTCACTATCGATTGACTATTATTGAATTCAAAGTAACTGCTGACTCAACATTTCCAAAAACATTCATTTTTATTTCTACAATCCGACTCATCCATCTCATTCATACTTTACACAATTCTTCACTGTCAATATGTTGTTGTAGACTGACTGCTGTGCTACCGCACACACATACCACACCCACACACCCACACACACACACACACACGTGTACACAAATGTTCAGGAAAGGCAAATTATTCCATTATTCCTTATTTGTTTTCACATTTATACAATGTTGTGTAATTAATTATATCACAGATCAATGTGATGTGTATTTACGATTAAGAGCACCATTACATGATATACCGAATTATGTAGCTACACGAATGCCATGGATACCTGGACAATATAAATTGAAAAATTTAATTAGTGCAGTATGGTGGACATTGTGTTTTTTGTACATTCCATTGATAGTAATCTATTGGAAATGTTATGTGGAGTTTATTGAGTAAGTGATGTGATGTTTTCTTTTTTATTCACTGATTATTATTTATGTTAGAAGAAAGTATGATGATCAATACAAACCAAACTGAGAGATCATAGACATAGTCCTAGAAATAACCTTATCCTCGTTTGAATTTTCAGGAGTGGACCTTTTACCTGTTGGCTTGTTTATTGACTTAGAATACGCCGATGATATTGTTCTAATTGTTGAAGACTCTGACAAAATGCAGAGTCTTCTGACCACCCTAAGTAACAATGCAAACATGTTCAGGATGCGGTTTTCCCCTTGGAAATGCAAAATGTTGCTTCAAGATTAGGTTTCATCGGCACCTGAACTAGTGATAGGGAGTGAAGTAGTCGAACGTGTAGACCGCTTCACTAATCTTGGGAGTCTCGTCAGTGCTGATGGCCTGGTGACTGAGGAAATCTCAGCTCGAATACAGAAAGCTGGATCGGCTTTCGCCAACCTGCGTCACTTATGGCGTAGGCGAGATATCCGTTTGCTGACCAAAGGACAGGTGTACTGCGCAGTAGTTCGCTCCGTCTTACTTCATGGCTGTGAAACATGGCCAGTAACAGTAGAAGATGGTCGTAGGTTACTAGTATTCGGTTATAGGTGTTTTCGAAACATTGCTCGTATATCGTGGGACACCCGAGTGAGTAACGCTGTTATTAGGAATCGGGTGCTAGGTAAGAATGGCAGATCAATAGACGCAGTAGTGACACTTCATCAGTTGAGGTGGTTGGGACATGTGTTGCGTATACCGAACCACCGACTGCCTCGAAGAGCTTTGTTTTGTAGTGTAGGAATAGGTTGGAAGAAAGTTAGGGGCGGCCAAACCAAAACATGGCACAAATCCATGAAGTCACTGACAAGTGGACAGCCATGTCGGTAATTGTCGACTACCTGGTTGGGGTTCGCGAGATGATAATAATCGATGGTTAGAGACCTTGAATGACATGGCTCAAAATCGTTTGCAATGGCGCCGGTGCATTTATTCTTTGTGTTCTCTCAAATCCTAATCTTCTGGGTTCCTCAACAACTCTAGTTTTGAATTTCTAAACTTTTCTCATTAAATCATACTTCTTGAATAATATCTTCTAATCCTAACCTCTCGGATTACTCCTAATACCTTTACTACCTGTTCTACTATTGGATTTGAATTGACAATTACATCTCTGTCCTGATGTGGTATGGCGACATGAACTGATAGACTTACGTACGAAGTTCCACGTTGTATCTGACTGACTGACTGACCTGGACGTTGGTTCATTGTTTTGTTCTCGTTATTCGACAAAGATGAACCCCAGTAATAGTTTTAAGCATACATAGACGACGAATATAACAGCATCAAGTCGACATAGAATCGGAATGATACTCAAGAATTGAAAGAAACGTCTATTCTATTCAAAATCAAACAAGTGTTCGCTAAGACATCGGCTAACAGTAAGTGTACTGGGTTGGTATTGATCATCATCATCATCAATATAGCTAATAATCAAACAGACAGACAGACAGACAGACAGATGGAACGTAGAACTTCGTACGTAAGTACATCAGTTCAGGTTGCCATACAACATCAGGACAGAGATGTAATTGTCAATTCAAATCCAATAGTAGAACAGGTAGTAAAGGTATTAGGAGTAATCCGAGAAGTTAGGATTAGAAGATATTATTCAAGAAGTATGATTCAGTGAGAAAAGTTTAGAAAGTAAAAACTAGAGGTGTTGAAGAATCCAGAAGATTAGGATTTGAGAGAACACAAAGAATAAATGCACCGGCGCCATTGCAAACGATTTTGAGCCATGTCATTCAAGGTCTCTAACCATCGATTATTATCATCTCGCGGACCCCAACCAGGTAGTCGACAATTACCGACATGGCTGTCCACTTGTCAGTGACTTCATGGATTTGTGCCATGTTTTGGTTTGGCCGCCCCTAACTTTCTTCCAACCTATTCCTACACTACAAAACAAAGCTCTTCGAGGCAGTCGGTGGTTCGGCATACGCAACACATGTCCCAACCACCTCAACTGATGAAGTGTCACTACTGCGTCTATTGATCTGCCATTCTTACCTAGCACCCGATTCCTAATAACAGCGTTACTCACTCGGGTGTCCCACGATATACGAGCAATGTTTCGAAAACACCTATAACCGAATACTAGTAACCTACGACCATCTTCTACTGTTACTGGCCATGTTTCACAGCCATGAAGTAAGACGGAGCGAACTACTGCGCAGTACACCTGTCCTTTGGTCAGCAAACGGATATCTCGCCTACGCCATAAGTGACGCAGGTTGGCGAAAGCCAATCGAGCCTTCTGTATCAGTGCTGAGATTTCCTCAGTCACCAGGCTACTGTGATACCTTGAGCAAATCGAATCAACAAGAAGTCTTGATTTAGCGTAGAAATTGCTGTATTCTATAAACACCTAGCCAGCACACAAAATGAATCCAAGCACTCAAATTGCAGTTATTTATATATTCCATAGAGATGTCCTTTGGACAGTCACAAAAATAGCACACTAAAATAACACAGTAACCACCAATCACAGCCAAGGATTTTTGCTGGTGGGAAATATAATCTCAAGGTCAACTGATCGGTCCATGTGTAATATATCCAAAATAAAAATATTTATCAAGCTTCGAGTTCTGGGTATCTAACACATCCCCAACTTTTTAAGATTTATCACTGTACTAGTTCAAACTCTGCATTTACTACCGGTTAGTTTGAATGAAACTTGATTTATTCATTTCAACAAAATGAACATTGAATAGACCTGATTATCAATAATAATAATAATAATTCATTCATTTTAACTTGTTTAAATTAACTGCTGCAAAACTGCGATTGCGTTTGAATGAATTGCTTTTAGCTAGCTAATTTTGCCACAAGCGTTTTAAAAAAAGTGAGATGTACAGTGACAGTTAGTGAAATCTTCCACGCGCATTTTATCCAACTTAAGATACACATGTGTAGTGAACGAGAACACAGGTGGGGGCAACCGAATTGCATTTTTAATGAAAATTACAGGGTTACTCAGTAGTAAAATCGGATAACCATATCGTAAATCGTTGTTAATTTGCAAAATATCAATCCATCATATCAAACTGGACTGTTCCTCTTTTGCAAACAACCTCAATCCATTGTCACTCACTATTCATGTGTTTCATACAAATTGCATTGTGTTCCCACTTTTTTTGTTTCTTGATCTTCCCCCCAATCTTCTGCTGCGCCAGACATTACGTTGACACTCATGTCATATACTACTTATAAGTAGCTCGCAACACACTCATATATATATATATATATATATATATATATATATGTTTTACTTTTTTCTCTAGATGTAGCAAATTCCGATGCAGATGGATTAAACGTACAAGATTGAATAATTATGAAACGGAATATTTTTATCATTTAAAACGATTCGATAAAAGTGATCGTCAATGGTTATTATTATGTTGTATTATGTGTAGTGCAATTTTATGGTTCTTCTATCTTTATGTGTATTCTAGTAAGTGTGAGATAAATAAATACACAACGTTTTTGGGGCACAGTTTTGGAGGTTTTGTGTGTTTTTTCCACATTTTTGAAATCATCAATCAATCAATCATTGTTAGACAGAGCACCATTAGAAGAAACCTGCAAGAAGCACTGACAGACGGCCGTCAAGTCCTGATATGGGACTGCTCATCAGTGGCAGTGCGCATTCACGACGACTCCTGCTCCTCGCACAGGATTCGAACCCGGGACCTTTGGCATTGTAGGCGAACGCCCTACCATCGGACCACTGGGCCGACTGGTATCCAATGGTGTTAATGTCTAACTCTGATCATTGATCTAGGGATTTTGCGCGACCTCACCCATTTGTCTTTGGTAGTTACTGCCTACACCCAACAGGGTTGAACTCCATTGGTCACGCACGTCTTCTCAACTAGAACTCCGAGAATTTCCTCACGAAGCTAGTCACTAATGAGCACATTGTACGATATTTTCAGTTAGAGTTTTGGAGGTTTGTGTATTTACACATTTGAAATCACTAATCAATCAATCATTGTTCAAACAACATTAGAAACCTGGAAGAAGCACTGAAAGACGGCCGTTTCGTGGTCCTGGTATGGGACTCCTCCTCAGCAGTGTCCTGGGTTCGATGCCTGCGGGGTGCAGGAGTCGTGGATGCGCCGTCTGTCAGTGCCTCTTCCAGGTTTCTCTAATGGTGGTCTACTAATATTGATCGATTCATGGTTTCAAAAATGTGTAACTACTAAACAATCTTCACAACATTTTTGGGGCAGAGTTTTGGAGGTTTGTGTTTTTACACATTTGAAATCATCAATCAATCATTGTTAGACCACCATTAGAAACCTGGATCTAGGGATTTTGCTCGACCTCACCCTAGATCAACCAGAGTTAGACATTAACACCATTGGATACCAGTCGGCCCAGTGGTCCGATGGTAAGGCGTTCGCCTACAATGCCAAAGGTCCCGGGTTCGAATCCTGTGCGAGGAGCAGGAGTCGTGAATGCACACTACCACCGATGAGTCCCATATCAGGACTTGACGGCCGTCTGTCAGTGCTTCTTGCAGGTTTCTTCTAATGGTGCTCTGTCTAACAATGATTGATTGACTGATGATTTCAAATCTTCACGACCCTGTAATGTGCACATATATAATATATCCTATTGAATAATGGCATGTTGTTAGTAGGGTTACATAATGTAAAAAAATGATAGAATTTTAGAATTATGAATAGCTTTGTGTGAAGAAATTTCATGAAGTCCGAGTGAGTAAAGTAATAAATACATGATGATCAGTTGGAGTTCAGCCTAGGTTGAAAATGTAGATATAGTAACTATTGAAAACAATGCGGGTGCAATTGCACAAAATCCTTAGAGAAGATTGATTCGAGTTAGACAAGAACATTGTTGAATACTACCGGCAGGTCAATAGTGGTTCAAAGGTTAAGCATCCACATACAAGACTCGTACAAGATTCTTGATTCTAATGCTGTAAAAATAACAAGAGTGATGGATACACACATTACTGATTGATGACAGCCTCAAAACTATACTCATCCAGTGCTTTCAGGTTTTTGTAAATATTGATTGGCCTAACAATGAATGGATTCATTCATAATTTTCAAGATGGTCAAATACAAAATAAACTTGTATTTTAGTATATATTACAGCACTCTTAACAAAACAAATTTGTTTGTTGACAAGTAAAAAGTTGGTTGATCCGTACACTAAGCCTCTCAGAGAGAATACAAGTTTTGTTTGTATGCATAAACTCATACTTAACACACGCAGAGCGATTCAATAAACTATTGATAATATCCCAACCATATCTTGAGGTTTGTAAGTATTGCTGCTTACGCTGGTGTTGTTAACTATGAAAGTTGTAAAATTATCCTCAATACTACTTATTTGTCAGAGTTATATGTTCATGATGATGATTAAAAAGATGTTGGCAAATAGACCAACCAATACAGGGATGAAGTTTTCCAATTGAGTTCTTCAATCAGCCAATCCAGTCAAACTATTGAAGTTGAATACTAATCACTTTAACGATTCAGTGAAAAAAAAGAAAGTGCGCTTTCAAAAACAAGCGTCTAAAAAGATCAGGGATAATAATTTTCATTACCATATTGCCATACTTCACACTCTATCTTCAAGTGAATCAATCTCACAGACTCTTCTTTCTCATTTAACATGTATATGTTCATCTCAGATTCATACATACATATTGTGGTTTTGTAGTGAAAGAGAACACAGGTGGGGGAAACCGAACTGTATTTAACGAAAATTACAGAGTTACTCAGTAAAATCGGAAAACCATATCGTAAATTATTCATTTGCAAAAGATCATTTCATCACATATCGAAATGGACTGTTCCTCTGTTGCCAAACATCAATTCATTGTCAGTATTCATGTCACTATTCATACAAATTCCATTGTTTTCTAACTCTTCCTTTCTTGATCTTCGCCCATATTATGCTGCGCCAGACATTACGTTGACACTCATGTCATATACTACTTATAAGTAGCTCACACCACAGTTTATCTGACATCGCACGGTGAGTAGTAATTTCCATAGATCGAATCCTTAGTAATCAGTTTATATATATACATATATCACCAGTACATAATCACACTTATTTTCGGGTAGAGTTTTGGAGGTTTTGTGTGTTTTTACACAATTTTGAAATCATCAATCAGTCAATCAGTTAGACTGCCACCATTAGAAGAAACCTGTAAAAAGCACTGACAGACGGCCGTCAAGTCCTGATATGGGACTGTTCATCAGTGACAGTGTGCATCCACGACTCCTGCAACTCGCAGGATTCGAACCCGAGACCTTCGGTGTTGTGCACGAAAGCCTAACCATTGGAACACAGGAGTCGTGGATGCACCGTCCAGTGCTTCTTACAGGTTTCTCTAATGGTGTTAGTCTAACAATGATTGATTGATGATTTCAAAAATTTGTGTGTAAAAAAAATCACACTTATTTATAATAATAAATACAACCCATAAAACGTCAGAAATCAATAACTATATCAAGCGAACCGAATTATTTTGTTGTAATTTTCAATATTTCTTAAAATCATTATTGGAAAATTGAAAACATACACCAATTTTAATTGATTCACTGTGAAACTATATATATATATATATATATATATTACTTACTTACGCCTGTTACACCCAATGGAGTATAGGCCGAAAACCAGTTTTCTCCAACCAACTCGGTCCTGGGCTTCCCTCTCCAGTTCTGTCCAATGTTTGTTCATTCCTCTCATATCTTTCTCTATTTCTCGGCGTATTGTATTCTTTGGCCTTCCTCTTTTTCTTTTGCCTTGAGGGTTTCATATGAGGGCTTGTCTTGTGACGCAGTTTGGTGCTTTTCGTAGTGTATGTCCTATCCACTAACTCCACCGCTTCTTCCTGATTTCCTCCTCCACTGGAATCTGGTTTGTTCTCTCCTACAGTACGTTGTTGCTGATGGCGTCTAGCCGACGAATACGAAGTATTTTGCGTAGACAACTGTTATTCAACACTTGTATCTTCTGGATGATGGCTTTCGTAATTCTCCAAGTTTCCACTCCATATAGTAGAATTGTCTTGATATGTGTATTGAAAATGCTGATTTTGGTTTTGGTTGAAAGTTGTTTGAAGTTCCAGATGTTGTTCAGTTGTAGAAATGCAGCCCTTACATTGCCAATCCGCGCCCTCACTACTGCATCGGATCCACCTTTCTCGTCGATGATGCTGCCCAGATATGTAAAGGTGTTAACATCCTCCAAGGCATCTCCATCAAGAGTGATTTGGTTGGTGCATGTTGTGTTGCATCGGAGAATTATTTGCTTTTTCCTTTATGTATGTTGAGACCTACTGCTGCTGCAGAGGCTGCTGCTACACTGGTCGTCTTCTCTTGCATTTTTTGTTGAGTGTGCGATAGAAGAGCCAGGTCATCTGCGAAGTCCAGATCGTCCAGCTGCGTCCTAACTGTCCAGTTGATACCGTGCTTCCCTCCAGCCGTCGACGTCTTCATAATCCAGTCGATCACCAGGAGAAAGAGAAAGGGTGAGAGTAAGCAACCTTGCCTCACACCGGTCTTCACCTCAAAGGAGTCTGTTAGCTGTATATATATATATATATATATATATATATATATATATATATATATATATATATATATATACATAAAATATTTGAAAATTGTTGAATTTTTTTTTAATTGATGAACATTTTTTTGTATGCGTCTTTCTTTCTTTCTACGAAAAAAAAAAGAATCTTTACAATTTGTTAATTCGCGTCGTTTGCGCGAAACTATACACGTTTGGCTTAGTGGATTAGTGAATGTATATTTTTTTGAACCAAACGAATTACCTCGCCGCTTTGCAAAAGCATCACCAACAACAATTTATCATCATTTAGATGATGGAGTCAACGCATTCTTAGTCATTGATATTATTCAAGTTATGTTTGAATGTTGTGGAGTGTATTCAGGCCTATCGGATTGGATATTGATGAATGAAGCGGCATTAACATCAGATCTGCATGGTTTCGGTCTAATTCGAAAAAAGTAAGATTGATTATAGATGGATGAATGAATGTGTTTATTGAGTTAGATATTTTGGGGCACAGTTTTGAAGGTTTTGTGCGTTTTTTCCACATTTTTGAAATCATCAATCAATCAATCATTGTTAGACAGAGCACCATTAGAAGAAACCTGCAAGAAGCACTGACAGACGGCCGTCAAGTCCTGATATGGGACTGCTCATCAGTGGCAGTGCGCATTCACGACGACTCCTGCTCCTCGCACAGGATTCGAACCCGGGACCTTTGGCATTGTAGGCGAACGCCTTACCATCGGACCACTGGGCCGACTGGTATCCAATGGTGTTAATGTCTAACTCTGATCATTGATCTAGGGATTTAGTTAGACTTTTGATTGGATCACATTCAAATAATGTTGTTTTTTTTCAATTAGAGTTATGAAGACTGAAATTATCAATCATCATTAGAAATCTGGAAGAAAGCACTGAAAGACGGCCATTTCATCCTTTGGTATGTGACTGACTCATCATCAGTCAAAAGACGTGACCAGTGGAGTTTATCCCTGTCGCGTGTAGAAGACGGTAACAAATGAGTGAAGTCGTGCGAAATCTCTAGATTGATCAAACTTAGATATTATAACAAACACCATTGGATGCCGTCAGTCCAGTAGTGGTCCAGAGGTCACGCGTTTGCGTGCAAGACCGACCAAGGTCCAGGGTTTGAATCTTGCGAGATGCAGGTATTGGATATGCTCGATTGCTGATGCGTCCCATAGCAGGATGAAACGGTCGTCTCTCAGTGCTTCCAGGTTTCTTCTAATGGTGTTAGTCTAACAATGATTGATTGATTGATTGATTGATGATTTCAATACTCAAATGATGATCATTTCACTTACACGTAATATGCATAAATAAGTAAGGCAGGTCAGTTGAATGAATTAATTTGAGATAATGTATTATTTAAGTGACCGTCTCAATTGATATTCTATGGAGATTAGAAACAACAAGTTTATGAAATGAACAGACATTGATTAAAGTTATATGGATGGTAGTAACATGGTGCTTACTTTGACTGTGAATCGAAAAAAAAAAACTACACCAACGACATTGAAACTCATCTCAATGGATAGTAAGTAATTGTTGGTATTTTGAATGAGTTATTGAAATGATTCAAATGGACTTTTTTTTGGAGCACGCCTCACGTTGTTCCGCTAGATACCATGTGTCTAAGGGGATTGATGATGAGCGGTGAACGGTTTAAAGTGTTCTCATCAATAATTCGCATCACTTACTTACTTACGCCTGTTACCCCCAAATGGAGCATAGGCCGAAAACCAGTTTTCTCCAACCAACTCGGTCCTGGGCTTCCCTCTCCAGTTCTGTCCAATGTTTGTTCATTCCTCTCATATCTTTCTCTATTTCTCGGTGTAATGTGTTCCTTGGCCTTCCTCTTTTCCTTCGACCTTGAGGGTTTCATATGAGGGCTTGTCTTGTGACGCAGTTTGGTGCTTTTCGTAGTGTGTGTCCTATCCACTAACTCCACCGCTTCTTCCTGATTTCCTCCTCCACTGGAATCTGGTTTGTTCTCTCCTACAGTACGTTGTTGCTGATGGCGTCTAGCCGACGAATACGAAGTATTTTGCGTAGACAACTGTTATTCAACACTTGTATCTTCTGGATGATGGCTTTCGTAATTCTCCAAGTTTCCACTCCATATAGTAGAATTGTCTTGATATGTGTATTGAAAATGCTGATTTTGGTTTTGGTTGAAAGTTGTTTGAAGTTCCAGATGTTGTTCAGTTGTAGAAATGCAGCCCTTACATTGCCAATCCGCGCCCTCACTACTGCATCGGATCCACCTTTCTCGTCGATGATGCTGCCCAGATATGTAAAGGTGTTAACATCCTCCAAGGCATCTCCATCAAGAGTGATTTGGTTGGTGCATGTTGTGTTGCATCGGAGAATTATTTGCTTTTTCCTTTATGTATGTTGAGACCTACTGCTGCTGCAGAGGCTGCTGCTACACTGGTCGTCTTCTCTTGCATTTGTTGTTGCGTGTGTGATAATTCGCATTACTCATAATGTAAAACTGTTTCATGGTCCTATGGATGATTGAATTTTGCTCAAAAATATAAGAAGCCTAATTTCATTTAAACAATCATTTGTAAAGTATAGTGTTAAATAGTCAATGGTTGCTTGCACAATCCAGTGTTTTTACGACCAGGAGTTCGGTATAGCGTCACTTTGTCTGTTATATACAGCAGTAGAAAGAGACAGAACTCTCACCATTTCACCATATTATGATTTTTACAGTACAGTTGCAAAAAATACATCTTTTTTATCACTGCTGCAAACCATTTTTGTAGTATACAAACGTACTTTTATTATTGCTCAGTACTCAATTCTGATTGGCTCATTTCTTGACTAGACGTTGCCTAATTTCTCGGTGTAATGTATTCCTTGGCCTTCCTCTTTTCATTTGGCCTTGAGGGTTCCATGTTAGGGCGTGTCTTGTGATGGACGCATTTGGATGCTTTCCTCATCAATGTGTGTCTGATACATTTTCGACACTTCTTTCTGATTTCTTCCTCCACTTGAATTTGCTTTGTTTTCTACCACAGTAGATTGATTGTTACTGATGGTGTCTGGTCAACGGATTCCAATTATCTTGCATAGACAACTGTTAATAAATACTTGTATCTTGTGGATGATGATGGTTTTGGTAGTTCTCTCCAAGTTTTTCCACCCGATTTTTTTAGTAGAACTGCCCGTAACATATGTATTGAAAATTGTGACTTTTGTGTCAGTGGATAATCGTTTCCAGTTCCAGATGTTCTTCAATGGTAAAAATGCTAGCTACCCTCTGCTTTATCGATCCGTGTTTTCAAAATGATGGCTTGAAGTTTGATAGATTGTTGCCCATAATTTTGTAACCCAATGTTGGTGTTGATGAGCGCTTACTGACACAAACGAGACTCATCAACATTTGAAACCTCTACTTATCAAAGACCGATTTAATAACATAGAGTGCCTAATCCCCTGTAACACTAATGAGTTGACGACAGCCACTGTGGTCTACTTGTTTATTAGCTTCGATCAATTCCGGATAGTTTGTAGAAATTATAATTGAAGCTGGTTTAGGCTATTTTGTCATTTGCATTACGGGGTTGTGAAGTTTGTTAAGTTACACATTTTTGAAACCATGCGTCGATCAATGTTAGACCACCATTAGAAACCTGGAAGCAGTGGACAGCCGTTTCGTCCTGTTGTGGGACCTCTCAGCAGTGCGCATCCACGACTCCTGCAGCCCGCAGGATTCGAACACAGGACCTTCGGTATTGTGCGCGAACGCCCCAACCGTTAGACCACTGAGCCGATATCTAACGGTGTTAATGTCTAACTTGATCAAATTCACGTAGTTGCGCAACCTCATACACAGTTTTCGGTAGACACTGCCTACACCCGAACAGATTGAACTTCACTGGTCACACAACTTCCCACTAGAACTCGGAGAAGATTCCTCACGAAGAAGCTAGTCGTCACTAGTGAGCACAGGTAATTTGCCTTACAGGGGTTGTTGTGAAGATTGTTAAGTTACACTCCTGTGGGGTGCAGGACTCTTGGATGCGCACTGCTAAGGAGTCTCATACCAGGAAGAAACGGCCGTCCAGTACTTCTTACAGGTTTCTAATGGTGTTAGTCTAACATTGATCGATTCATGGTTTCAAAAAATATTTTGTCATTATCTCTTAAATTAAGTAGTATGTAGCTTCCATGATGTTTAGTAAATTATTATTCATTGGTAAATTTGATATATGTAATTGTTCACATTTTAACAATGATACACATTCTCTGCACATATGACAAATTCTTCCATTCCATAGTCCATCTGGTCGAATGATACCATATAGCTGTTGTAAAAAGGCCAATTGTAGTTCAGGATTTACTTTTGATCAATTCGAAAAACTGACTCATTGGGAACGTCAAGCATTTCATGAGAATGAATGTACTGAGCCAATTTTTAACTTTGTTAAATCGAAATGGATGAAAGTACAAACGTCATGCCTACCAATAATTATCATCACAATGGTAAGTTAGTTTTACCTTATTGTTTTCTTCCCTCACTAGTGTTTTTTTTTTCTTCGTGTACATAATTAATCCTCAATTGAAGTGATGATGTTGTGTTGTATTGTAGAGTTAGTTTTTTCGAGGATTTTGGAGTCAGTCAATGTGTATGACTACTACTATTTAACTACCATTAGAAGCAAATGGAGTACCGACAGGAAGTAAAGGAAGCAACAGCAGGAATGGAAGAAGGCTGGAGCGTTGGAAGTCAGGACTCAAAGATGGTTTGCAAATAGAGTATTCAATGTAATGTTTTATTTGACTAAGAGTGTAAATTTGCTAAATACAATCTAACGAGCTTGCCTCAGTCTTCTCAATTGGTGTCGCTGCCTCTACACAGTATGAAGATACCATGGCCTCGGGAGTTTGAAGACGGAAATGTAAGGAGCTTCTTGAAGGAGTTCGAGGCCGTGACAGAGCTGGTCGGAGTCAAGGAACGGAGGGCGAAGGCGGTGGTGCTGGGGCCTCTACTAAGAGACAGGGCGAGAGAGGTGTACGGTAGTGTGGAGGACGCTGACTTGGACGTGGTGACGGAAAGGCTGCTGGTGGAGTTCGACAGCCCGGCGGATAGGCAGGACGCGCTACGGAAGTTCCGAGAGGCGAGACTGTCGGTGGATGGCGACCCACTCCTGCTGGACGTGGAGTTGACAAGATTGCTGCACCGGGGTCTGCAGAATTTTGATGAGGAGTCGCAAGCACAGCTGCTAGCCTCGCAATTCATTGAAAGTGTGCCTGCAGAGGTTGTCCAACAGTTGAGACTGGTGAACGCGGCACAACCAATGGACGTTACTGAGCTGGCGGAAGTAACAAGACAACTGATGAACTCAACAGTCGCCTCGTTGGCGTGTGAAAGACAGGTTGATGATATCGTGAAGAAGATAGAAGAATTACAACGAGAGGTGGCAGCGTTACGAATAAAGGGTGAAAGAAATAATAAATGCTATATTTGCGGAGGAACCGGACATTGGAAGAGGAATTGCCTCACAAGACGAAAACATTACATTGAACACTCTATTTGCACACCATCTTTGAGTCCTGACTTCCAACGCTCCAGCCTTCGTCCATTCCTGTTGTTGCTTCCTTTACTTCCTGTCGGTACTCCATTTGCTTCTTGCTTTTGCTCCATTTGCTTTCCATTTTCCTCTAGTGACCGTGAGAGTTCTTCTTTCACTTCCCTTCTTATACTACTTATATTGTTCGTATAAGTAGCACACACCACAATAGTACTGGACGGCTGTTAAATCCTCGTATGCGACTCATCAACAGTACACACACCCCATGTGGACAGACCATTGAGCCTGCATCCAACGAGTAGTTGAATTCGTGAATGGGCACTGCTGATGAATTCAATACTAGGACTTACTTCACAGTCATCCAATGGCTTGTAGGTTTCTAATAGTAGTAGTCTAACTAACATTGATCGATCCATGCATGATTTCGGTATAATAATAAAAGAAGTGATTACAATGATACCAATGATGAAAATGCGACCATAAAGTTGAGATGAGAAATTCAGTACATGAATCCAGTGAAATAAATTTGAGAAGAGAAAGACAAATCTCATGTGGAATTCAAATTTGAATTTGGAAGGATATAAAGAGTGGATGCACCTACGTCATGGTCTCTAACCATCGGTTACTATCATCATCATCTTGAGGACTTCAACCAGATAGTCTACACCTACAAAAATATTCTAGTTTACTTGTCAATGACGAGCGATGTTTTATGATGTTAGGAGTAAGCTGAATAGAAGATAGGAGTGGACAAACCAAAACATGGCACAAATCCATGAAATCACTGACAAGTGGACTGAGCAATGTTGTGGTGGGTGAGAGACTGACTACCTGGTTGAAGTCCGCAAGGTGATGATAATAACCGATGGTTAGAGACCATGACGCAGGTGCATCCACTCTTTGTGTCCTTCCAAATTCCAATCTGAATTCCTCATGAGATTCGTCTTTCTCTTCTCAAATTTATTTCACTGTATTTTACTCTCTGAATAACTTATTTAAACCCTAATGTTTCCGATCACTCTTCGTACTTCTACTACCTCTACCATTGTGGGATTTCGATTGACAATTGCATCTCTATGCTAATGTGGTATAATAACTTTAACCAATGGACGTAAGTAAAAAGTTCTACGTTGTTGATGGCTGACTGACTGACACTTAGGGCGAACTTCGTTTGTGCGACCACGGTAATAAGAAGTCACATATGACGATGAGTTTATTTCAGACAAAATTGTTCATACAGACAGACATGAGAATGAAATGCATACAAGCAGAGCAAAGTGAATTGTAGAAGGCGAACAAGTCAACTCATTGTAAATGAGGTATGTGTGACTAAGCATTTGTATAGTCAGACATGTGAGAAAGGAAGTGTAAGTAACCAGTGCACATCGATACTTAAATAGAATCAACCAAGATAAAAGCGAATAGTTGATAAGGTCAAAAGACAAGTGAATAGTAAGTTACACGGGTAGCATGGATTAGTTAATTTGTCCAAAGGCTTGAAACAAGTACTGTACGCTTAATATAACAACAGTACACACACTACAAAGGTATTTTTAACCCTTTTCTAACAAATGAAATAACATGAATAAATTGTAACCTAATAACTTATTAATTAATTAAAAGATACTAATTCAGTGGTTGATATGCTTGAGCTATTTACAAGTTCACCTTTGTCGGTAAACCGAACCGAAGACCAACAACGATACAGTGACACAATAGGCTATTCTAATCCGAACGTCCCAAGCTCCACATACTAGAAGAAGAAGAAGTCTTAAAAAGACGTAGAAAGTGTATGCTACAAGCACCCAGAAAGTACAAGGTCAACAAAATAGCATCGGGATACACTAAAATCCCTGTGCCTTCAGTTCTGTTTATTAGCCCAAAGTATGCTGTAACCTATATGTTGGGGATGTTAGATCCCCAACATTCGCTTGATAATGCCGTATTTTGGTTTTCACGTTTGCCAGCATGGGCTGATCAGATGACCTTGAGATTTCAATTCCCACCAGGAAAACCCATGGCTGTGATCGGCTACTGTGTATTTTAGTGTGCTATTTTCTTAACTGTCTGAAGGATGTTTCTTTGTTGCATAAATAAACGAGAGTTGTATGCTTGATTGTACTGTGATTGCTGGGTGTTTGTAGAATATACTTCTACGCTTACAAAGCCTTCTATTTCGACTTTGGGTATTCAAGGTAGCCTCCCTGGAAGCTGGTCAAAGTCTAGTTCGCGTTTATCGACTAAGATGAACTCGTAATAGCCTCAAGCATACTAAGTGACGAACTTATCACTAGAGAAAACATGATAGCAGCAAGTCAACCTAGTAGTCAGTCGTCTCCAACATCATTACACTACTAATAAGGCGTGATATTGAAAAAAAAATATACCTTGCCTAACAAATCCCATACATAGTCCAAACTTTCTAGTCAATTTATCACAAGCCAATGAGATGCACCACTATCTATCTATCTATCCTTATTGATGCCCCAGAGTTTTTGGTTGATGAATGAAATTCGATCATATTGAATTAGATATTAGGAATATCATTCTACTTAAAAAAAAAAAAGATTGTGATAAGCTAATTTTAATTCATGTTTTTGAATACTTTTTTTTTTAAATTTAAGATCCCTCAAATCATTTCAATGTTGATATATGTTCAAAAAAGAAAATTATGGGAACACATTAAAGCAGCAATACATGAAATGGTAGATAGTTTGGCAACAAAAAGAAGGAAAGGGATTTCATCTGCAAACATTGTACGTGTTGTTGAAATGTTTTTTTTTTGGGTTCCTCCAATGTTAGCATTATGTGAATGATTTTTTTTATTTCATGAAAAACTGTTTCACTAAGAAATTCAATTGGTGGTGGTTCACAGAGTTTTTTTTTCAACTGTTTCTCATGATAGTGCTGTAGTGAATGAGAACACAGGTGGGGGCAACCGAATTGTATTTAACGAAAATTACAGAGTTACTCAGTAAAATCGGAAAACCATATCGTCAATTGTTCATTTGCAAAAGATCAGTTCATCCTATGGAACTGGACTGTTCCTGTTGCAAAACATCACTCCATTGTCACTATTCATGCGTTTCATACAAATTGCATTGTTTTCTAACTCTTCCTTTCTTGATCTTCACCCCATATTATGCTACCAGACTTTACATTGACACTCACGTCATATACTACTTATAATTAGTTCGCATCACAGCACCACACTCGTCCCCCCTTTTAATAAGCTGTCGTCGTAGTCCTTCAAAACAGAGCCCCTGGTCAGTTAATATCACCTTCCGTATTCCGTGACACGCTACAATATGCTGGATTACCACTTCGGTCATCGTTCTTGATCACTGGTCTGGAATGGATACGGCATCTATCCAACGTGTAGCGTTTACAAGTTCCCGATGCTGGAACACGGCGGCAGGCACACACTCGCTAATTGCGACGCCAAAGACTGTGCCCCGCCCATTCCTCACGGTGCAATTCGGTGAGCTCCACAGCAAGCACCAACAGATCACCATCGGCCGACAGCCGCGCCAACCGGAACCGCTGCGGCGCCTCCTCCCTGTCCACTGGGCTGTCGAACTCCGTTATCAGCCGCCCGGTGACCGTCTCCCACGCCGTCTCCTCGGTGGCACCGTCCAGGCTGTCGTGTACCGCCTTCGCCTCACCTCCCTGCAGCGTCCCCAGCACCGTCAACTCCGCCCCAGGCCCCCACCAGCTCCACCGTGGCCTCAAACTCCTCCAGGAAGCTCCGCCAATCTCCGCCCTGCAACTCCTTCGGCCACGGGAGCCCCTTCCTTCGAGTAGGCAGCGACACCAAATGTAGTGAATGAGAACACAGGTGGGGGCAACCGAATTGTATTTAACGAAAATTACAGAGTTACTCAGTAAAATCGGAAAACCATATCGTCAATTGTTCATTTGCAAAAGATCAGTTCATCCTATGGAACTGGACTGTTCCTGTTGCAAAACATCACTCCATTGTCACTATTCATGCGTTTCATACAAATTGCATTGTTTTCTAACTCTTCCTTTCTTGATCTTCACCCCATATTATGCTACCAGACTTTACATTGACACTCACGTCATATACTACTTATAATTAGTTCGCATCACAGCACCACACTCGTCCCCCCTTTTAATAAGCTGTCGTCGTAGTCCTTCAAAACAGAGCCCCTGGTCAGTTAATATCACCTTCCGTATTCCGTGACACGCTACAATATGCTGGATTACCACTTCGGTCATCGTTCTTGATCACTGGTCTGGAATGGATACGGCATCTATCCAACGTGTAGCGTTTACAAGTTCCCGATGCTGGAACACGGCGGCAGGCACACACTCGATAAATTGCGACGCCAAAGACTGTGCCCCGCCCACTCCTCACGGCGCAATTCGGTGAGCTCCACAGCAAGCACCAACAGGTCACCACCGGCCGACAATCGCGCCAACCGGAACCTCTGCGGCGCCTCCTCCCTGTCCGCTGGGCTGTCGAACTCCATTATCAGCCGCCCGGTGACCGCCTCCCACGCCGTCTCCTCGGTGGCACCGTCCAGGCCGTCGTGTACCGCCTTCGCCTCACCTCCCCGTAGCGTCCCCAGCACCGTCAACTCCGCCCCAAGCCCCCACCAGCTCCACCGTGGCCCCAAACTCCTCCAGGAAGCTCCGCCAATCTCCGCCCTGCAACTCCTTCGGCCACGGGAGCCCCTTCCTTCGAGCAGGCAGCGACACCAAATGTAGTGAATGAGAACACAGGTGGGGGCAACCGAATTGTATTTAACGAAAATTACAGAGTTACTCAGTAAAATCGGAAAACCATATCGTCAATTGTTCATTTGCAAAAGATCAGTTCATCCTATGGAACTGGACTGTTCCTGTTGCCAAACATCAATCCATTGTCACTATTCATGCGTTTCATACAAATTCCATTGTTTTCTAACTCTTCCTTTCTTGATCTTCCCCCCATATTATGCTACCAGACTTTACGTTGACACTCACGTCATATACTACTTATAAGTAGTTCGCACCACAGCACCACACTCGTCCCCCTTTTTAATAAGCTGTCGTCGTAGTCCTTCAAAACAGAGCCCCTGGTCAGTTAATATCACCTTCCGTATTCCGTGACACGCTACAATATGCCGGATTACCACTTCGGTCATCGTTCTTGATCACTGGTCTGGAATGGATACGGCATCTATCCAACGTGTAGCGTTTACAAGTTCCCGATGCTGGAACACGGCGGCAGGCACACACTCGATAAATTGCGACGCCAAAGACTGTGCCCCGCCCACTCCTCACGGCGCAATTCCGGTGAGCTCCACAGCAAGCACCAACAGGTCACCATCGGCCGACAGCCGCGCCAACCGGAACCTCTGCGGCGCCTCCTCCCTGTCCGCTGGGCTGTCGAACCCCATTATCAGCCGCCCGGTGACCGTCTCCCACGCCGTCTCCTCGGTGGCACCGTCCAGGCTGTCGTGTACCGCCTTCGCCTCACCTCCCCGCGGCGTCCCCAGCACCGTCAACTCCGCCCCAGGCCCCCACCAGCTCCACCGTGGCCCCAAACTCCTCCAGGAAGCTCCGCCTATCTCCGTCCTGCAACTCCTTCGGCCACGGTAGCCCCTTCCTTCGAGCAGGCAGCGACACCAAATGTAGTGAATGAGAACACAGGTGGGGGCAACCGAATTGTATTTAACGAAAATTACAGAGTTACTCAGTAAAATCGGAAAACCATATCGTAAATCGTTCATTTGCAAAAGATCAGTTCATCCTATGGAACTGGACTGTTCCTGTTGCAAAACATCACTCCATTGTCACTATTCATGCGTTTCATACAAATTGCATTGTTTTCTAACTCTTCCTTTCTTGATCTTCCCCCCATATTATGCTACCAGACTTTACGTTGACACTCACGTCATATACTACTTATAAGTAGTTCGCACCACAGCACCACACTCGTCCCCCTTTTTAATAAGCTGTCGTCGTAGTCCTTCAAAACAGAGCCCCTGGTCAGTTAATATCACCTTCCGTATTCCGTGACACGCTACAATATGCCGGATTACCACTTCGGTCATCGTTCTTGATCACTGGTCTGGAATGGATACGGCATCTATCCAACGTGTAGCGTTTACAAGTTCCCGATGCTGGAGCACGGCGGCAGGCACACACTCGATAAATTGCGACGCCAAAGACTGTGTCCCGCCCACTCCTCACGGCGCAATCCGGTGAGCCCCACAGCAAGCACCAACAGGTCACCATCGGCCGACAGCCGCGCCAACCGGAACCTCTGCGGCGCCTCCTCCCTGTCCGCTGGGCTGTCGAACCCCATTATCAGCCGCCCGGTGACCGTCTCCCACGCCGTCTCCTCGGTGGCACCGTCCAGGCTGTCGTGTACCGCCTTCGCCTCACCTCCCCGCAGCGTCCCCAGCACCGTCAACTCCGCCCCAGGCCCCCACCAGCTCCACCGTGGCCCCAAACTCCTCCAGGAAGCTCCGCCAATCTCCGTCCTGCAACTCCTTCGGCCACGGGAGCCCCTTCCTTCGAGCAGGCAGCGACACCAAATGTAGTGAATGAGAACACAGGTGGGGGCAACCGAATTGTATTTAACGAAAATTACAGAGTTACTCAGTAAAATCGGAAAACCATATCGTAAATCGTTCATTTGCAAAAGATCAGTTCATCCTATGGAACTGGACTGTTCCTGTTGCAAAACATCAATCCATTGTCACTATTCATGCGTTTCATACAAATTCCATTGTTTTCTAACTCTTCCTTTCTTGATCTTCCCCCCATGTTATGCTACCAGACTTTACGTTGACACTCACGTCATATACTACTTATAAGTAGTTCGCACCACAGCACCACACTCGTCCCCCCTTTTAATAAGCTGTCGTCGTAGTCCTTCAAAACAGAGCCCCTGGTCAGTTAATATCACCTTCCGTATTCCGTGACACGCTACAATATGCCGGATTACCACTTCGGTCATCGTTCTTGATCACTGGTCTGGAATGGATACGGCATCTATCCAACGTGTAGCGTTTACAAGTTCCCGATGCTGGAGCACGGCGGCAGGCACACACTCGATAAATTGCGACGCCAAAGACTGTGTCCCGCCCACTCCTCACGGCGCAATCCGGTGAGCCCCACAGCAAGCACCAACAGGTCACCATCGGCCGACAGCCGCGCCAACCGGAACCTCTGCGGCGCCTCCTCCCTGTCCGCTGGGCTGTCGAACCCCATTATCAGCCGCCCGGTGACCGTCTCCCACGCCGTCTCCTCGGTGGCACCGTCCAGGCCGTCGTGTACCGCCTTCGCCTCACCTCCCCGCAGCGTCCCCGGCACCGTCAACTCCGCCCCAGGCCCCCACCAGCTCCACCGTGGCCCCAAACTCCTCCAGGAAGCTCCGCCAATCTCCGTCCTGCAACTCCTTCGGCCACGGGAGACCCTTCCTTCGAGTCGGCAGCGACACCAAATGTAGTGAATGAGAACACAGGTGGGGGCAACCGAATTGTATTTAACGAAAATTACAGAGTTACTCAGTAAAATCGGAAAACCATATCGTAAATCGTTCATTTGCAAAAGATCAGTTCATCCTATGGAACTGGACTGTTCCTCTGTTGTAAAACATCAATCCATTGTCACTCACTATTCATGCGTTTCATACAAATTGCATTGTTTTCTAACTCTTCCTTTCTTGATCTTCACCCCATATTATGCTACCAGACTTTACGTTGACACTCACGTCATATACTACTTATAAGTAGTTCGCACCACAGCACCACACTCGTCCCCCCTTTTAATAAGCTGTCGTCGTAGTCCTTCAAAACAGAGCCCCTGGTCAGTTAATATCACCTTCCGTATTCCGTGACACGCTACAATATGCCGGATTACCACTTCGGTCATCGTTCTTGATCACTGGTCTGGAATGGATACGGCATCTATCCAACGTGTAGCGTTTACAAGTTCCCGATGCTGGAACACGGCGGCAGGCACACACTCGATAAATTGCGACGCCAAAGACTGTGCCCCGCCCATTACTCACGGGGCAATTCGGTGAGCTCCACAGCAAGCACCAACAGGTCACCATCGGCCGACAGCCGCGCCAACCGGAACCGCTGCGGCGCCTCCTCCCTGTCCGCTGGGCTGTCGAACTCCATTATCAGCCGCCCGGTGACCGTCTCCCACGCCGTCTCCTCGGTGGCACCGTCCAGGCCGTCGTGTACCGCCTTCGCCTCACCTCCCTGCAGCGTCGCACCGTCAACTCCGCCCCAAGCCCCCACCAGCTCCACCGTGGCCTCAAACTCCTCCAGGAAGCTCCGCCAATCTCCGCCCTGCAACTCCTTCGGCCACGGGAGCCCCTTCCTTCGAGTAGGCAGCGACACCAAATGTAGTGAATGAGAACACAGGTGGGGGCAACCGAATTGTATTTAACGAAAATTACAGAGTTACTCAGTAAAATCGGAAAACCATATCGTCAATTGTTCATTTGCAAAAGATCAGTTCATCCTATGGAACTGGACTGTTCCTGTTGCAAAACATCACTCCATTGTCACTATTCATGCGTTTCATACAAATTGCATTGTTTTCTAACTCTTCCTTTCTTGATCTTCACCCCATATTATGCTACCAGACTTTACATTGACACTCACGTCATATACTACTTATAATTAGTTCGCATCACAGCACCACACTCGTCCCCCCTTTTAATAAGCTGTCGTCGTAGTCCTTCAAAACAGAGCCCCTGGTCAGTTAATATCACCTTCCGTATTCCGTGACACGCTACAATATGCTGGATTACCACTTCGGTCATCGTTCTTGATCACTGGTCTGGAATGGATACGGCATCTATCCAACGTGTAGCGTTTACAAGTTCCCGATGCTGGAACACGGCGGCAGGCACACACTCGATAAATTGCGACGCCAAAGACTGTGCCCCGCCCATTACTCACGGGGCAATTCGGTGAGCTCCACAGCAAGCACCAACAGGTCACCATCGGCCGACAGCCGCGCCAACCGGAACCGCTGCGGCGCCTCCTCCCTGTCCGCTGGGCTGTCGAACTCCATTATCAGCCGCCCGGTGACCGTCTCCCACGCCGTCTCCTCGGTGGCACCGTCCAGGCCGTCGTGTACCGCCTTCGCCTCACCTCCCTGCAGCGTCGCACCGTCAACTCCGCCCCAAGCCCCCACCAGCTCCACCGTGGCCTCAAACTCCTCCAGGAAGCTCCGCCAATCTCCGCCCTGCAACTCCTTCGGCCACGGGAGCCCCTTCCTTCGAGTAGGCAGCGACACCAAATGTAGTGAATGAGAACACAGGTGGGGGCAACCGAATTGTATTTAACGAAAATTACAGAGTTACTCAGTAAAATCGGAAAACCATATCGTCAATTGTTCATTTGCAAAAGATCAGTTCATCCTATGGAACTGGACTGTTCCTGTTGCAAAACATCACTCCATTGTCACTATTCATGCGTTTCATACAAATTGCATTGTTTTCTAACTCTTCCTTTCTTGATCTTCACCCCATATTATGCTACCAGACTTTACGTTGACACTCGCGTCATATACTACTTATAAGTAGTTCGCACCACAGCACCACAGTGTTACTTTTACGACAATATGTGTACTACACCAACCATCCAAAGAAAGGAGGAAGGTTGGGCATGGGATTAACGACCGAATTCAGTAGAACACCACCAACTAACTCACTGAAAGAAAGAAACTCTAGGCAGAAAAAAATAGTTCAAGTCATTGAAAATTTGCCTTGGTAGTTCGACAGTCCTCATTTATCAAGAATTATCACATCGCATAAAGAAATGCGAGTTTCTTCAAAAGTCATGAGGGGCTGGTGCCTCTTCTGACAACCAGAGCAACCATTAATGTGTAGGTACATGAAATGTTTGTACAATGTGGGGGAGACTAGGGAGAACTAATCAAGTTGCTGATAGTAATTGGAATCAGTGAAATATATTTGATGTAGGTCGGATAAAAAAAAACTAGCTTCAGGAGAGATGCTGTTATAATCCAACCATGAAGAAGAGAATGCCTCACATACACAAGGAGAAGCAAGGATAAGATGGGGGGAATCTCATAGGCCCACGATTACGAAAGACTCCTTCAAAATACAGAAAGATGGGATTGCACTGAACATCATCCAATGCTGTGCACCTACCAGTGACTACAATGAAAACGTTAAGGATCAATTCTATGAGAGGCTGTAGTCAATCGTCGACAGATGTTCACCAGAGAACTTGACCATTCTGATGGAAGACCCAAGTGCCAAGGTTGGCATGGGCAACACTGAATATGAAAATATCATGGTAGGAAGGGAAGAAAATAGTGAGAGAGTTGCAGACCTATTTACCTTCGACAAGCTGGTCATAGGTGGCACCACACAGAGACATGGATTTCACTGGATCACGTGACATAGAACCAAATCAATCACATCTGTATCAATAAAGAGTTCAGAAGAACCGTGGATGACGAGAGAACCAAGATAGGAGCTGATATAACTTCAGATCATCACTTTGTAGTGGCCACGATAAAACTGAAACTCAAGGATAAAACTGAAAACAGAGTAGCATTGGATATTGATTTCTTATGGTCATTATGGAACTCCTCAACAGTTCACAGACCACCGATTCAGGGACGGGTTGAATTCAGTACTTATATATCCTCCAATGTGACTTTGAATGCATTAAAACACTAGGTTTTAATTGATCAGCGATACACATTTCCAGCTTCAGGTCGTAATGAATATCAATTAATTATAAGTTAAAACGACTTTCATAAACTGTTTAATTTAAAAATGATAAGTAATTATTTCTTCCTCTAAAAATTCACTATTTTTCTTCTCAATTGTACTTACTAATGCCTGTTAGCCAGAATCGAGCATAGGCCACCGACAAGTATTCCCCTAACATACTCTGTTATGGACAACCCTTTCCGGTTCTGTCTAATCGCTGTTGATTCTTCGCATGTCTGTCTTCATTTCTCGGCGTAATGTATCCCTTGGTCTTCCTCTTTTCATTTGACCTTGAGGGTTCCAATTGAGGGCTCAATGTGTGTCCTATCCATTTTCGGCACTTCCTTCTGATTTTCCGGTTTGTTTCCTGCCACAGTAGGTTGTTACTGATGGTGTCTGGCTAAGGGATTCCAAGTATTTTGTGCAGACAACTGTTAATAAATACTTGTATCTTGTGGATGATAGCTTTGGTAGTTCTCCCAGTTTCCACCCCATACAGTAGAACTGTGTTGACTTTTGTATTGGAAATAGTGACTTTAGTGTTAGTTGATAGTTGTTTCGAGTTCCAGATATTGTTCAATTGTAGAAATGCAGCCGTTGTTCTGCCGGTCCGCACATTCACATCTACATCGGATCCACCTTGCTCGTAAATGATGCTGCTTAGTTATGTGTAAAGGTTTTTACATCCTTCAAGGCATCTCCATCAAGAGTCATTTTGGTTGGCGCATGTTGTGTTGTCTCAGACATACCTGTGTCCACTGTGTGCCATCAATCACAACCACCTCCAGGTCGTATCTCTTCATTTCTGCTGTTTTTCGGAATAGTCTTCCGGTCTCCCACATAGTTCAAATATTCCATGTACCTAAAACAGTGATTGCTCTCTCTCTGGTTATCAAAAGGGTCATCGGCTTCGTTACTTTCAAAGGAACTCAGCACTCATTATGAGATGTTATAACTATTCTGAATAAAGATCCTCTAACTCCCAGGGCTCCAATTATTTTTTCTGGTTAGCGTTTTTTGTGAGTTAGTTTTCAGCGAGATGAGGTCGCCAACCCCACGTCCAAATATTCTCAGATGTGGTAAATTAAATTTACTGCATTCTCTTATGACTGAGTAAATACTTTTTTGATTATAAAAATGATTAATTGTTAGGGATTCAACTATTTTCACTACAAATTATCTCAATTGTTTACCTTGTGAAATGAGTAGTCGAAAGTATGTAGGTTGATTTAATAACAGAGAGAGAGAGAGAGAAGACACTGTCTGTATTAAACACGCTAAACCATCCCAATGTGAGCATCTTACCGATACATCACCACCACTCCCCTCGAGGCAATCCTCGAAAGATTGCACACCAAAGAGCGAATACTCAGATTCATGCACACTTTTTCTCATTGCGAGTCGTCGCAACTTGGAATGCTCTCTCAGCCGAGGTAACTACAGCCCCCTCAGTGGATTGCTTTCAGAAGAGACTTGATAATCACGTACTCACATACGGACTATCATCTCCCTCTTGGACAAGCTATTCATGATGTATATCTTGACACCTGCTAGTTGTTATCATTAGCATCTCCTCAGATCACTCAATTAATCTATCTCACCTATTATCTCTGTCTCCTCTCCCTTGCTTACATTTCGGTCCTCTCTCGCAATCTTCACCACCAATTAACAAACTAAATTCATCTATACATTACTCAGTTCTGAAATTTTACTCATACTATCACTAGAATTTTATCCTTATTACCCTTATTACTATCCACATTGCAACTAACTGATCTCCGGTTTGGTAATATGACGGCTGCTAGTATCCAGAAACCCTACTGCCCTGAAACAAACATTTCATTCAAATCCCGAGACATACAAACTCACAACCAACTGCCAACGGACTAGAATTAGACAGTCGAGTGGCTAAACCTCCACCCACTGGACATTACCGAACACCTGGAACCGTACAGAAAGAGCAAGAATCGAGCGCGAAGAAATCAAATTGGTTTACACTAGCTCGTGAAAAAGATATTGGATATTGTGCTGCTTATGACAACAGGTTCAAAATTTACATACTATAATCAGTGTAAAATGTTAACTTGTTTTAATTAATGACTGATCATTTACAATAAATTAAATGTTAAAATAATTTTTAACATTCAAAGTGTACAATTTTTGTTTTTTTACTTTTATCTTTCATAGTCTAAAATGAAAAAGGATAAAAAGATAATTTTGAAATAACAATATTAGTGAGAATAACCAAATCAGAGTTATGTTCATATCTTATGAAAGATATTACACTTTATCACTTTTCACAAGATACAATGAGAAATATCATGGTGGCTGACATTCTGTTGTGACAGAATAATGAATGTTTAAACAATGTTGATGTTGATGCTTGCCTGAACTGTTTACTTCCAACACGGATGACGATCATTACTTGTTCTGTTAATGAAACTTGTTGAAATATACCATGTTGAGAATTTCATATTGTATTGAACATATAACATTGAACAGAGCCATTATTGTTGTTATTACCAAAGGAGATTGGAGCATTGGTATTTTGCAGGACTGATTGATGGATTTTAACTGTGTGTGAGACCTTAATGTATATTGATTCTTCTTTCCTTCTAGATCATTACATGTTAATTATGATCTTTCGATTAATTCATTAACTATTGTCGTGTGATCTACTATTCCTAATCTAGTTTATTATATACAGTCCCACCTATTCATCTATAAATGTATTTTCTTATTCTATGGTGTAATGTGATCTGTGTTATGCCCGGTATATGAATAACATTTGCTTGAAACAGCGAATTTAGTGCAGGTTGACTTATGAACTTTTCTGGACTAAGAGGTAGGTAGAGTAAGAGAAGAGAAGCTATCGATTTATGGAATTTGGCCTAATTTAGGACTCAAAGTATGGGTGAAACAGTATGTTATCTGGAAGGTTGAAATAATTTATGTACATTACGCAAGACATTCTTAGCGATAAGTTGAGTTACGTCGTAACATGGTTGTGTTTGAAGAATCAGGGCGCTAATATTTTATTAATTAGATGGTGAATTGTAAATCACAGCCTTAGTATGATCTTGATTTGTATGTGACCTTGTGCTTTTTATACCGTTCTGGTGTATGCTGATTATGTGCTAACATATCTATTTGACTCAGTGTGTGAAGATTAGCTTATCAAGAGAGAAACCTAAATTGAGGTTCATATGAAAGTCTGCACCCACGTTGATGATCACAACTTAGTGTGTTTTGAAATTAAATTCTAATCGTTATTTCATGAGGTGGATACCTTTACGGAAGCAATAAAGATTGTAGGTCATCAATGGTATTGATCTCATGATTTGCCTTGTTGTAGTATGTTTGATCCTTTCACATATGATTTGATAAAAGTGTCAATAATCCATTGCGGTTATTTCGGAATATGCCTCAATCATTACTTGTCTCGCGTTTCTGGCAGCCTCGTCTGTTACATCCCACGACCACTAACTCTCCGTGTCCGATAGCTGTGGACTTCAGAAATCGGGAAGGCTTAAATGAGGTGCTTCAGGCTTTGTGCAGAAGCAGGAATTATTTCTCTAGTCAAATTGGATGTTGTGAGAGCCAACCTAGGACAGTAAGTCAATAACAAAGTGACCACATAATTAACTCACTCGTTTCAATTCACATCGATCGATATCTCATGGAACAGCGTGTGGACCGCGGTCTCTCCGATTGAACAAACGGTACAAGCAAAATCCCTTCAGCGGACAGTTCTCACAAAGCTGGTCGACCTGGTTTGATCAGCTTGTTTCCGCTTCAGAACTGCATCAGGTCATGGTGTAGATTTATTTCGACGGTGGCTGTCCTAATTGTTTCCAATAGAAACACTCCTGTACGTTCCTCCTATTTCCGGGTCCCGACCAAATCAAAAGGGCAAAATTCTAGGAGAAAACGTCTCTTTATTATTATAAAATGGAAATACAGAGTCTTACGGTATTTGTGTTTCTTCCAGGGTTAATTTACTCCGTAGAGTATCCAGCACAATAGCTAGTAAGTGACACTAAGTCCAGCAGCCACCGCGTCCATCCAAAAATGTGGCGGTAGCCATATTATATCAAATTTAAACAATATATGTACAGTTCAGAAGCAAACACAAAAACTTCAATATAAGTACAAAATATAGAAAGAATAACAATATACAATGATAAAATCTCAAATTGGAATCAAATAAAATACCAAAAATGTCAAGAGAAAAAGTCCATCAGGTCATAGCAAAAATATGTAAACATGGAGGGATTTTCCAAAAACACAAAACATTCAAAAAGAATTCTACACATGGTACAAACCATCAAGTGCCTCTCTAGCAATATAAGAGGACCAAATGGTAATTCGGAAGAGGTCAGGAATATACGTTTTCAGATAGTTCTGAAGATCATGATCTTACTTGAAACATGGCAATCCCCCAACACTGCAGATAACCGAATACGGTTGCAAGGCTTGACCCTTTTTCGATGCGATAGGGTGAACAAAGCAGGAAGTGGAGTGATGGTGTATACTAACAACCAGTTCAAAGACTTAACACCAGTAGATGATCACTGGCGAGCAGTGAGAGATGTCATTTTTAATGCTGCCCTACACAACGTGCCGTAGGCAAATCGCACTTGGAAAGGGAAGAACATGAGTTAGAAGGGGCACTGAAGGCTTGCTGCAAGTGAGAAGGAGAGCCAGGCACATGTGGAAGGTTCCCCTGAAGAATTCTGACAGTAGTTTCTACGTGGCATTGAAAACAGATACACTGTCAAAGTTTGAAGCAGTGGGAGAGGCTTCCAGACAAAGCTAGCAGCTAAAATACGGGCAAACGCAAAATATCTCTCAAGTTTCACGAGTAAAACTAAAGATACGAATCAGGGTGTTTGTGCTGCCATAGGTCCAAGCGGCACAGATCTTACCTATGTAGAGATGACCAGGATCTGTATCCCCAACTTTACTAACTAATTAAACCAAGCACCTGCAAGTTCAATGGTTAGAGAAAACTGGTGGGCTGCCGATGCTCAATTGAGGGTTACAGGCGTAAGTAAGTAAGAAAGTACCAGTTCAATGTACTTCACATACCTAGTGGCGTGTGATGACCTGGGGAACATCTGATATACTCCTCACTAAGAGCCAAGAAAACTCTACCCCATACTCCCAGAAAAGTTCCCACGTTCTGTAATCTTTGAATAGTGTGCCAAAACACTCGAATCACCGGAATGAGACCTATTCAGGCATTCACTGGAGTCACACTAACTCCCTGTTGAATGGAATCAAGACTCAGCCAACTACAGGCAAGTCACATTACTACCAATACAATAGAAGGTTATGGAAGTACTGGTGGCTGAGCAAACTGAATAGTACATGGATAGAAATAAAATCCTCCATTGAGGTCAAGATGGATTTATGGAGGGCAAGTCGTGTGCACATAAACTTCTAATAGCATAGGGCCGCTGAACAGCGTACAAACGAAGCAAAGATTTAGAGGTCCACAAGAAGCGGAGGGGATTTAACTGAACTTCAAAAGGTCCTTACTATAATAGAGGAATGAGCAGTCGACAACATGTTAAAGCTTAATTAGTCATGTCATGAACACTCTGTTCCATGGACACAGTAAACATCCTCAATGAAACTCTGCTCTCGAAATTCTCCTCGGGTCTCCTCGTTCTACAAACCACAGACGGCCAGGATGCGACCTAAAACTTTATAGCGGATGCAGCGAAGGCTAATGCAACTCATCAGTTTAGGAGAAAACAACTTCGTGCAATCTTCCTGCAACTGTTCTTAACTCTCTTTGAAGTACACAATTTCATTGCATCCCTATCTCTTAAAAGAGACATAAATCACCCGAATCGAGTGGATAGACGAGCAACAAAATAGGTGATAGTTTCAAAGAATAAACGTTAAGAAGTCAGACACTATTCTACTACCCATATTTTCGTACCATTTGACGTGAACTGGTTTTGAAGCCATTTAAGTAGATGTTCCATAGCCGCTGATCGCTAAGTATGTGTAATCCTCCCTGTGTATGTGTGTCCATATAAACATCTAATTTGATAAACACAACGTGATGTGATGTAATCATTCGGGCAATGTCTGCGCCTACGTGTAATCATGGGCTTGGTCTTTTCAATTAAAATCCGTTTAGCAGCATTGTATTTTTTCTTGATGGGTCTTTTTAGTCTCTATATTATGATCGAACTATATGATTCATCTCTAAATAGTTAGGATATTTAAACACTTTTCCTTTCCGAAGAATAAAAGAGTGGCTTTCGTCTAAACTGATTCATACTCCTATTTATAAAATTTTGTGGATATCCGTATGAAATCAATGTCTTAGTCAAGAGTATTCATTTTCATCTAATGTATCTGTAGTGCAAATTATTTTTGAACAATTGAGGAGCCGTTTTTTCAAGGTGTGGTTTGTGCTGCAGTAGACAAAATCTGAGAAAATTCAAACATCGTCTAGTTCATGTTGGCATCATATAGTCCGACATACAAACTAACAATTAACTGTCAACTGACTAGAATTAGGGTAGTGGAGTGGCTAGACTACTGGACATTACGGAGCATCAAGAACCGTATTGAAACAACAGGAATCGAATGTAAAGAAATTAATTGTTTTTTATTAGCTACTGAAAAAATATATTGGATATTGGATGACCTTGACCTACGTTTGATACTAATTCTACTGACTTCTGTGTAGGACCCTTTATCGCTTAGACGTCCATTCCAACTAGATTTGCGCATACTTTCCAAAAGCGTTTATATTGTCAAACTGGTTTTCGTGTATCTGTAAGTATTAGGCCATTATTTTTTTGAATCTTTATTTCATCGAACTGTCCAGTTCCATTTTAATGCATAATGCCCCCGGCGTGAAACATACAACTTTTGATTATAAAACATCTAGGTTTATACATATAGGGAGCATAAATCAAGGCATGAATTCAGTCCATATGGCGCACTATTGCTAGTATTGTTTGAAATATGACTCCTACATGTTTATCTACCACTTAAAATCATTTGTTTAGCATTTCGAAACACCTTTGGATCCATACTTGCATTGTTAACTAAAATCCTAATTTTCGGCCAGTTACATAGTAGTTTCCATCGCGCAAAATCATAGCCTTGGTAGTTCTGTCCTGCCAATTATTGAGGGTGGGGTGTAGCATCCTTAAATTTTAAAAGATAAGGAGACTTAGTTGGCCAGTATACAACGAAAACCTAAAACATCAATCTGTAGTCTTACGCTCGAGTCTTTTGTGTTAAACCCCTATTCACTGGTGTTTATCGCTCAGAGTATTTAAAACTTATTGATGACAATAACTTGAAGAACCATCGTGGACAACCTCTCAAACACATTCATAGTTTCATTTTTAACGCTGTCGTTTGTGAAGATGTTTACAAGTTAAAAATGTAGTATAACAGCTTGGGTTGTGGGGATTATTTTCACTTCATAGAAACCTTGGACTTACCTACTGTGTGGTGATCCAATCAAATTCCACGTAATCTTTCTAAATATGATTTGATATTTTCTTGATGAGTCAGGTCTGTATATCGTTTACTAACTGAAATGTTTTAATTTCTGTCTATTTCATACGCCTGGGTTTCTAATTGGAGGTATTGTGTTGAACAATTACCACTAGGTACAAAATCTCATCATATAAAGATATTCTTTCTTCAACCATTTAAAACTCTCTGTATACATCGTTAGAAAACCAACGAACCTAAAAAAATTCACCTAATACCTGTTTCATAGCGATAAGTGACCATCATTTCTTACAATTTAACTGCATATGTATGCTCAAAATGCCGTAGTACGACCAAAAATGGAGAGTAACCACTCCCTCGGAATGCTCCCATACGGCGAATTATATGAAGCCATTGCCTACTAGTCCAACTCTTTTGCTGGCCACCAGTTGCCGTGAGACTGCATCTTTTGAATTCGACTTTCGAGTCAAAGGTTCAAGGTATGAGATACAATTGTCAATTCAAATCCCATAGTGGTAGAGATATTAGAAGTATTAGCGTTAATAGAGAGGATTAGGTCCGAAGAAATTATTCAAGAAGTGTAATTCAGTGAGATAAATTTAGAAAGAAAAAGATATAGGTGATAATGAATTCAGGAGATTAGAATCCTCTATGTATTGGTGGAGGCTTTTAAATTATTTGCAACTGAATAGTTCAGATGTGTTTTTAAATTTTCCTCAGTCTCTTAAGCATCAGGTTTTAAGAACTTAGTACTTTGGAATGGCAGTTTTTAATTTTAAATAAAATCTAACAATAATCTTTATCACTTAAAAGTGGAATAGTTGGATCTCAACCGTAGTTGCAACCTTGTTGAAGCCAGACAGATCGGTATGATATTCAAAAAGCTGTTAAAAGAGCAGTGATATCTACCAGTAGGTTAAACCAAAAGGATAGGAGAGAGCAGTGGATTTCAGCAGCATCTACTAAACTGATAGATGCTCAGAAATTCATCCCGTCTGGCTCTAAATACGATTAGTAGTGGAATCAGTTTAAGCGCAGGCTGATAAGAAGCCTACGCAGTGGTAGCAAACTGGTGGGTAGCTAAAGGAAGAGAAATGAAAAGGTTAGCAGCTATAGGCAACAGTAGAAAACTGTCCGAACTTATCAAAGAAACTGGAATTAGGAATCCAACTGTTAGTGAGACTATCTTGAGCTTATTATTCATTCTTAATTCAGGAGATTGGATCGATGGTCAGAACATTTAAAGGATTAGTCCAGTTTGCCTTCAGCGACACTTCGAGTGCCCACGATTACCAGTCAACCTGAATGGCGTATCGATGGATGTCTTCCGACACTTAATCAAATCTAAAAGGCTATTGGCAATCTAAAGCGAGAGAGAGCTGATAGGTTAACTTCAGATTTTTAAGGATGGTGGTCGAGTTTTAGTAGTTAGGTTGACTGAGATCTTAAGTAGAATTTGGGAACTGTGCGTGATTCCATCCACCTGGTCTCAATCCCTGATATTCTCAGTCTATAAGAAATAACAAAAGTACTCTTGTGACAATCATATAGGAATCAGTTTAAATAATATAGTGTCTAAGATGTTAGCCTCAATAATACTTAGATGCCTAACTAGTGCTTGTGAAGAGCAGACTAGAGAAAACCAGGCTGGTTTCAGACATGGATATGTCTGTATAGATCAGATGTTCGCACTACATCAGGTCCTAGAACACAGACACACATTTTGACGTCCCACTATAGTCGTATTCCTTGACCTTAAGGCGGCGTTTAACTCTGTTGATCTGTGGCGATCTATCACAGAAAAAAAGGATCAAAATAGTACATTAACCATTTACAGTCCCTCTACTGGACTAGTCAGAACTTAAGGTGAATTTTTATCGGAATTAATTACTTCGGGTGATGTTCTTCAGAACTGCCTGCTTTTTACATTTTTATTTAACTTAGTTATAGACAAACTTTTAGAAGAGATAATTTCATCGTCTGACATTTCAGGAGTTAACTTTTTACTGGGAGATTCGCTTTTTGACTTAGAATATGGTGAAGACGCTGACAGAATGTAGTTTTCTGACCAGCTTAACTAGTGGTGATAAAGAGTATAGTAGTTGAGCGAGTTGAACACTTCACTTATCTTCGGAGTCTCATCGGTTCTGAAGGCCTGGTTGGTGTCTGACGAAATACTTCTACTGCATCTACCATTATATGGTATTTAAATTGACAATTCCATCTCTATGTGGTAATGGGATATGGCAACTCGAACTGCTGTACGTATGTACGAAGCTCCGCATTATAGCTGACTAACTGAATCGATTGTTTGCTAGGCATTTAAGATGTTTCAGAGATTTACACTTTTTCACATTCTAACAACTGATATTAATGACACACATTATATAAGGTAAGGTTCTTGCCGGACATAAAGAGCGTTTTCTGAAATTTTTAACATTTGAAGTATTTTAAAACCATCTTCTGGATATTTGTTGACGATGCACTTAGCATCAGGATTACTTCACTGTAGAATAGTATTTACTATCGACTAGTTCTTAAGTTATGTGGTTGACTGATCTTTGGAAATAAATGCTTGACTCTCTAATAGGCTTTAATTTAAGTGCAGGATTAATTAAATCTCATGTTATGTAATCATTTGGACGATGTTAGGATATCAACCAATTAATTTTAGGAAAGTAAGTGAATGAATCGACTGCTTCTCTTATCTTAGGAGTCTCAACATCTATGGTTGGTTATTAGTTATGATCATCTTAGCTCAATAATAAAATGTCTTTCGGTGTTTGTTAATCTACACTATTTGTGATTCAAGTAATAGAGTTAACTTCTTGTCAATCTATTTCGTATTAATTTCTGGTTGCGAAAAACTACTACCGTGGTTACTACCTTGACGTGGTGGTCGAGCTTGCCTACCGTGATGACCCAACCGAGCTATTGTGACTGGAACATATGTCCCTGAACGTTCTACCATGCCAGGTAGGTCGATTGGAGAACGATCAGACCAAAAACAGCTACTCAAGGTCTGAGGGCGAAGTCGTACAGCTGACTGTAGAGAGGTGTGACAGCAGTGAGGTGTTTCTCTCGGACAACCAGCATCTATGGTGATGCTGATTTCTCGCAGTGGAAGGAAGGGTTAGAAAAGGTCGACCCTAAAAATGTCACACCATACCCTACCTCATGGGTTTCCGTCAAAAAACCTTTCATAAAATGGCGGTACGTAACCGGCCTCAAGCAGTTGTCCCTTGGGCTCTGCGGTCACGCTCCCAGGTCTCTAAGACCGACACCAATCTACCTTCTTTTTCAGGTTCCTCGAGAAACACCTTTCCACGGTGTGGGCATCCGGGAAGTGACAACCGCCCTCATACCCGTAACAGCACACGAGACCAAATTTGTTACAACAAATCCTCTTTTCCAAGTCAGAAAATGTACAAGTGGTTGTTTACGTTAAAACTTCAAACTAAACAATGCATACTTTACTTTTCATCATATTCCTATAATTGTGGTGTATAGCTGTACCTACTTATTTATTTTACTCAGCATTTTAATTTCTTGAATTTAGTTTTTTCGTTCTATTGATAGTATATGAATTTGATTGATTTACTCTTCCTTCAGTCAATTAATTCTCTTTATACTATCACAAAACTGTTACTTATGCACGCAAACACGTCATTTGATATGCTTGAACTATTACGAGTTTACCTTAGTCGGAAAACGAGAGCGAGAATCGAGGATCCGGTGACACGACATGCTACTCTAATCCGAGTGTCTCAAACCCCATATTGACTAAAAAAGAAGACTTTATATGAAGTAGAACCTGTATTCTACAAACATCCAGAAAGTACGAGTCCAGAAGAGAATCAGGATCCCGGACTAGGGATCTGGGTCCGAGTCATAAAACATTACAGATAGTGCGTATCTACACATGTAGGTCGAATGGGAACGGTATCGAATTCTGTGACAATGACATTTAAGTCGACCAATAAGAAACGACACTGAAGTACGTGACACTGATATCTAGGCTGACCAAAAAATTGAGCAGTAGGAATTAACCAATAGGAATTGACCAATAATTCTCTCAGGATATTGGATGAATATCCTAACATGTATAAATACGCATTATTTGTAACGTTTTATGACCCGGATCCGGATCCCTAGTCCGGGATCATGATTTTCTCCTGGACTCGGGCCTCATACTTTCTGGATGTTTGTAGAATACAGGTCTTCTCCTTTTACTCAATATGGGGGTTGAGACACTCGGATTAGAGTAGCATGTCGTGTCGCCAGATCCTCGATCCTCACTCTCGTTTACTGACTCTGGTAAACTCATAATAGTTCAAGTATATAAAAATGACATGTTTACGTGGATGCGTAACAGTACAGTTAGGTCAATTAGGAACAACACTGGAGTCTGTCACCATTGACAGTTAGGACGCCCAATAGGAAACAACATTCGAAGTGACATTGATATCTTAGATGACCATTAGGAATTGACCAATAGAATTAGACTTACAAAAATAATTCTCTTAGGATATTTGATGAATATCCTAACAAAAACACTCTATACTCGTACATTCTCGTATCTATCTATCTATGTGTCTAGTCGAAGGACATGTGGTGCTTATGCCTAAACACCAAGTGCCTCGACGGACTTTGTTTTGTAGTGTAGGAGTAGGTTAGAAGAAAGTCAGGGGTGGCCAAACCAAAACATGGCAGAAATCCATGAAGTTATTGACGAGTGGACTTAGCCATGTCGGTAATTGTCGACTACCTGGTTGGGGTCCGCGAGATGATAATAATCGATGGTTAGAGACCTTGAATGACATGGCTCAAAATCGTTCGTAATTGCGCCGGTGCATTTATTCCTTTGTGTTCTCTCAAATCCTAATCTTCTGGATTCTTCAACACCTCTAGTTTTGACTTACTAAACTTTTCTCACTGAATCATACTTCTTGAATAGTATCTTCTAACCCTAACCTCTCCGATTACTTCTAATACCCTTACTACCTCTACTATATTGGATTTGAATTGACAATCATATCTCTGCTAATTTGGTGGTATGGCAACATGAACTGATGTATTTACGTACGAAGTTCTACGTTGCATCTGACTGACTGACTGTCTCATCGGAAGTGAATCGAGTTATTTACTAATGATCTGTACTAAGATTCTGCATGCTAATTTCTAAAAGTAACATAAATTATCATAATCAATAAAAAGTGATCTTATTTTATTTACTCTTTTCTTTTAGTAGTAGCAGTAGTTGTAGTGAATATTGTTACCTCCTTCCCCCGCCTTCGAAAAGCTGAAACATTCATCCAAATCCTTCCCCTCCCCTGTGTGTTCACTACAAAAAAAATTTTCAACAACAATGCACCATTCATCGTCTAATCCTCATCGAAAATCACCTATACGTGTTTGGGTCGATGGATGGTAATTTGATTTTATTTATTTTTGAAATAAAAGTGTTATTTTATTTTTCTATGTAAAGTTTTGATTTAGTACACTTTGGACATGCGAATGCATTACGTCAGGCTAAATCACTCGGTGACCAATTGATTGTTGGTATACATTCAGATAGTAAGTTTGTTTTGCTTTGAAAATGTTAAAAAGTTTAATTTTTATTATTATTTTTATTAGAAGAAATTACTAAACATAAAGGACCACCGGTATTTCATGAACAAGAACGTTATCGATTGATTCGTGCTATGAAATGGGTTGATGAGGTAAATTGGAAAATGATTTGTGATTTTTTGTGATTTTTTGGCGCCATTAAAACTTGTATTCAAGTTGTTAGTAGGTTACAATGTAGGATTTCAAGTATAATTAATTGTGTCAGTTGAAGGAAGTTGCATGAAATTTTGTGTCATCACAGCGTGAGGGAAAGAAACATAATTATCAATTGTAATTAAATGCTAGTAGATATAAGAATTATGATTCAGAAGCAACATATAAAGGGGTTGAGAAATAAAAAAGTATAAAATGATGTAATGGTCTGAAGGTTAGGCGTTCGCGCGCAGGACCGAAAGTCCTGGGTTCGAACCCTGCAAGTAACAAGAGTCATGGATGCACACTGCTGATGATTCCTGTACCAGGACTTTACGACCGTCCGGTGCTTCTAAGTTTCTAATGGTGATCTAACATTGATTGATTCATGATTCCAGAAAATTCGTCTTCATCTATGGATTGCAGGCATGTCATGGGTTCTGTAAATAAGTAACTTAACTTAACTTACGCCTGTTACAACACCCAATGGAGCATAAACTGCTGACCAGTTTTCTCTAAAAAACTCTGTCCTACTCTGCCCTTTCCAGTTCTTTTCAGTTTTCGTTCATTCTTCTCATGTCTGTCTCCATTACTTGGTGTCAGTCAGTCAGATGCAACGTAGAACTTGGTACGTAAGTACATCAGTTCATGTTGCCTTACCAAATCAGCACAGAGATATCATTGTCAATTCAAATCCATTAGTAGAAGAGGTAGTAAAGGTATTAGAAGTAATCGAAGAGGTTAGGATTAGAAGATATTATTCAAGAAGTATGATTCAGTGAGAAAAACTTAGGAAGTCAAAACTAGAGGGGTTGAAGAATCCAGAAGATTAGGATTTGAGAGAACACGAAGAATAAGTGCACCGGCGCCATTGCGAACGATTTTGAGCCATGTCATTCAGGGTGGAAGCACTGGGTGGTAGTTCCTTCCTAGTATGGACTCACCGGCAGTGTGCATCCATGACTCCCGCAACTCGCAGGATTCGAACTCAGGACCTCCAGTATTGCGCACGAACGCCTAACCTCTAGACCACTCAGCTGGCCCACATCCAACGGTGCCAGTGTCTAACTTCTATCAATCTTCTGTCTTGCACAACCTCATCCACTGTCTTCACACCCGAACAGGGTTGTAGTCCTCTGATCTCGACGTCTCACTAGAAATCGGAGAAAATTCCTCATGGAGCTAGTCACTAGTAAGCCAGGTAATTTGTATTCAGGGGTTGTGGAGATTGTTAAGTTACTTTTTGAATTCATGAATCGATCAATGTTAGATCACTACAATTAGAAACCTGAAAGCACTGGGCGGCCGTTTTCGTCCTTGTCTAGGACTCATCAACAGTGCGCATCCACGAACTCGAACCCAGGACCTTCGGTCTTGCACGCAAGCACCTAACCTCACAATGAAAAAATATCTCGTTAATTGATTTGTGTAATTAAATAAACTTGTTAATCAGTCATCATTTGATTCCAAATCTTTTATTATAGGTAGTCGAAGATGCACCTTATTTTACTTATGTGAAAACATTGGAAAAATATTCATGTGATTTCTGTGTACATGGAGGTATGTTTGTGATTTGATCCAATAAGTTGTTTTAAATTTAATGAAAATAAATTAACTGGTGAAGTTTAAATGTACCAAAAAAAGAAGTTATAATCACAATTGAGAAGAAGAATTCAACGATATGGGTACTTTTAGTTCGACGTGCCCTTTCATTTATTCTATCCTAAAGCTTATCCTAGATTGTAAACCAGATATTTCAGGTTTCTACACTTTTGTTATGATCAAAAACAGTGTGTACAAGTTGTTAGTAGTAGTTATTGACAATCGGATCGAACGATGGTAATAGATTCAGACTACATGATTACGGCACTGCGCATCATCATCGTACCCGGTGGTTAGAGACTTGAAATGACATCGTTCAAATTTGTATGCAATGGAGCGGGCGCACATCACTTCTTTGTCTCCTCTCAAAAAAATAGGTTCCTCATAACTTTTTATTGATTTATACTTTTTTTCTGAAAATTATCTTCGATTCCTACTATTTTCCATTACCGTTAATACTGTTCTTACTTCAGCTAGTCTTAGATTTCTTAATGATAATTTCATCTCTCTATGCTTGATTGTTAGTACATGGCAATTTGAACTGATCTACGTACGTACGTGTCAGGTTCCAGGTTGTAATTGACGGGAAAATGTACAATTTTATTTTTTCCCTATTTGTAAAGTATTAATCCTCGTATACATGTAAACTTCTGCACTATTACATAACCTTACTAGCTCACTAATCTGTGTGTGTACAATAGAGATTAGATCACACTGGACTAAGAAGATCACATTGAATTCAATAAACTAATCTAAATCTTCATAAAATCACTTAGTTTTGATTGGTTGACTTTAGACCAACATAACATTTCATGTGTATGACTATTGAGTTTGTTAGTTCTGGATATATTTATAAAGCTTCTTGCATAACAAAGTGATCGGTTTTTTTTGTTTATGGCGTCATCATGTGATATATCTTTGATTGTTTAGAATTTCCCAAACTATTAATAATCAGAATTAGATTGAAACAATCAGTACAAATTTATTTGTACAAATTGTTCAATTTCAATATTCAATTGTATTTTAATTTATTTATGATTTAGGCATAACGTAAGGGGGTAGATGTTATTGAGTATAGACCACCTCTTCACACGACGACACATAGACACACATTTGGGCGTCCGACAATAGTTGTTTTCCTGGACCTTAAGGCGGCATTTGACTCTGTGGATCGTGAGGTTCTGTGGAAGTGTCTGTCATTGAAAGGTGTACCAAAGAAGTACATTAACCTTATACAAGCACTCTACTCGAACACCACTGGTCGGGTGAGAGCATATGGCGAACTGTCATCGGAATTCTCTACATCAAGTGGTGTCCGTCAGGGCTGTCCACTCTCTCCATTCTTGTTTAACTTTGTCGTAGACATCCTCTTAGAGTTAACATTGGGCTCGTCAGATTTTTCAGGGGTTGACCTTCTACCAAGTGGCTCGCTTGTTGACTTAGAATATGCCGATGACATAGTTCTATTTGGTGAAGACGCTGACAAAATGCAGAGTCTTCTGACCACCCTAAGTAACAATGCATGCATGTTCGGAATGCGGTTTCCCCCCTCGAAATGAGAAATGTTGCTCCAAGATTGGGTTTCATCGGTACCTGAACTAGCGTTAGGGAGTGAAGTGGTCGAGCGTGTAGACCGCTTCACTTATCTGGTGAGTCTCATCAGTGCTGATGGCCTGGTGACTGACGAAATCTCGGCACGGATGCAGAAAGCTCGATTGGCTTTTGCCAACCTGCGTCACATGGCGCAGGCGAGATATCCGTTTGCTGCTAAAGGACGAGTGTACTGTGCAGTAGTTCGCTCCGTCTTAATTTATGGCTGTGAAACATGACCAGTGAGAGTAGAAGATATTCGTAGGTTACTGGTTTTCGATGATAGGTGTCTTCGAAGCATTGCTCGTATATCCTGGGACAATCGAGTGAGCAATGCTGTCGTTAGGAAACGAGTTCCAGGTAAGGATGGCAGATCAATAGATGAAGTGGTGAAACTTCATCAGTTGAGGTGGTTGGGACATGTGTTGCGTCTGTCTAACCACCGACTGCCTCGAAGAGCTATGTTTTGTGGTGTAGTAGTAGGTTGGAAGAAAGCTAGGGGCGGCCAGACCAAAACATGGCAGAAATCCATGAAGTCATTGACAAGTGGATTGAGTCATGTCGGTAGGTGTCGACTATGTGGTTGGGGTCCGCGAGACAAATGTCACACAGGTACATCCACTCTGTGTTCTATACAATTCTAATCTTTTGAATTCCTCGTCATCTTTATCTTTGTCTTCCTAAGGTTATCTCTTTGAATTATACTTCTCGAATCATATCTTCAAACCCTAATCTTCTATATTACTTCCAAATTTTTCTACTTTCTCTACCACTATGGAATATGAACTGACAGTTGCGTTTCTGTGCTAATGTGATATGGCAACCTGAACTGATGTACGTACGTACGTACGAAGTTCTACGTCGTAACTAACTGACTCTTGTGCTAACTAGTAAGACATCGCCGTTAGACCTTGAGTCGCTACTTTTATTCTTACCGTTTTACTGCACGGCATCGTAGGACCTAAAGCAACAGTTGTTCCAACAAATAAAACTCGGTTGGTTCATCCGGATAGGTAAGTCCGACCACCACATCAAGGTAGCAGCTGCAGTCAACTAGCTCTTAAATCCTATTTAAGAAGTTTGCACCTACCAATACGGTTCAGTCCAACAGTTTAATGATGATTTCACAAACTTACTACCAGATCAATTATGCTAACTGGTATCTTACGCTTGAATTAACTATAATTAGTTATACTTAACAAATCTTTCATTAATCTCAGTTAGTAAAGATTTTTACATTCTGAGAAATTTATGTGCCATGCTTACTGAATACTTGAACGCTAACTAAATTTATTATTCATGATGTCATTCTACCTCATTTGAGAAATAACTACTTCAAAGTCAGTTAGTCACAACGTAGAATTTCGTACGTACGTACATCAGTTCAAATAGCCAAACCACATTAGCACACAGAGAAATTGAATTGTCAGTTCAATTCCCACCATAGCATAGGTAGTACAAGTATTAGCAGTAATGGGAGAGATTCGGTTGCGAATAAGTTATTTACGAAGTATAATTCCATTTCAAAACTACCTATGATCAAATATTTTCAACTTACTTATATCTCTCTTATATTGCATTATTGCCTGAGGCGTTCGCCTACAACACCGAAGGTCCTGAGTTCGAATCCTGCTGGGTTCAGGAGTCGTGGATGCGCACTGCTGAGGAGTCCCATACTAGGACGAAATGGCCGTCCAGTGCTTCGTCCAGGTTTCTAATGGTGGTCTAACAATGATCGATTCATGGTTTCAAATAAAACGTAACAATCTTCACAACAACCCCGTAATGCATATTGCCTGAACATTTACTGCACACACACACACACACTTGATCTCAATTTTTCTTTTTGAAAAAAAAAAACTATTTTTCATACTTCAAGAAGAATCTTAAATTCTTACATGCATTTTTCATTGGTTGTAACTAGTAAATTAATTATACCAATTGTTCTTATATTTTGTGTTTGAAAGGAATAAATTGCAACACTCTGCCTGTTCATCTGCAAATTGTTTAATGAGTTAAACAAATTTTTATCCTAATTTGTATCGTTTCTAGATGATTTAGTGGTATCCAATGATGGATCAGATCCTTATGCAGAAGTCAAGGCAGCTAATCGATACAAGTAAGAGATGTATGACATTGTTGTACTATTCCATTTTCCTACAAAGAAAAAATTAAGATTTTGTATTTCTAACCATGAATCGGTCAATGTTCGACCACCATTAGAAACCTGGAAGCACTGAAAGACGGCTGTTTCGTCCTGGTATGGAACTCCTCAACAGTGCGCATCCACAACTCCTGCGCCCCGCAGGATTCGAACGCAGGACCTTCGGTATTGTGCGCGAACGTCCTAACTGCTAGACCACTGAGCCGGTATCCAACGGTGTTAATGTCTAACTTGAAGTCGTGACCAGTGAAGTTCAAACCTGTTCGGATGTATACAGGGTATGAGGTTGTGCAAAATTCTTATATCAATTAGAGTTAGACATTGACACCGTTGAATGCCGACCCAGTGGTCCGAGGGTTAGGCGTTCGCGCACAATACCGAGGGTCCGCAGTTCGAATCCTGCGGGGTGCAGGAGTTGTGGATGCGCACTGCTGACGAGTCCCATACCAGGATTTGACGGCCGTCCAGTGCTTCTTCCAGGTTTCTAATGGTGGCCTAACATTGATCGATTCATGGTTCCAAATAAAACGTAAAAATCTTCACAACAACCTCGCAATGCAATATAAGATTTTGTAATATCAACTCCATCTTCTAATAAAGGATGATAATGCTACCTGACTGATTGATTTCTCGAACTGAAGCTGATTGAACAAGAGTTCAGTGTTCAATTTTTTTAATTGTTCAAAGCTAAATGTTGTTGTGGTGTTGAAGGCTTTGAACATCATTGAAGTTATAGTTGACAGGGTGTAGAAGATGTTTTCGAGTTTTTTAGCAGTCATTTTTTACCCACCTCATGATTTTCTATAGGACAAATCAAGCATTGTATTTTGTTGTGTGATGTAAGTATTTGATTTCTTCAGGTTTGAGTTTGCTATGTTCGTCACTTGGTACGCTTGAAGGTATTACGAGTTCACCTTAGTCGATAAACGCCAACGAGACAATTACCAGCTTCCACGTACACTACCTTGAATACCGAATTGCAAAATAGAAGTCTTGATAAGCGTAGAAAGTATACTCTACAAACACCCAGCAATCACAATACCATCAAACACACAACTCTCGTTTATTTATACATCATAGAAACGTCCTTGGGATAGTCACCAAAAATAGCACATTAAAATACACAGCAGCTAATCACAGCCATGGATTTCGCTGTTGGGAAATGAAATCTCAAGGTCCACTGATCAGTCCATGCTGGCAAACGTGAAATCCAAAATAAGGCATTATTTATCAAGCGAGTTCTGGGGATGTAACAGCCCCAACAGAGTTGTACAATGTCTTTTAAATAGTAATTAGTAGTCAGATAATAAAACTCCGCCTGAAGCTCTCCAACGATTACTGCCGGTCCCGAGCCAGGATAAAAGAAGAGGATTGGGGATGGGGTTAACGACCACATACTGAAGAAATCTAACTCGCTTAAAAACATAGGCTAACTAGGAAAATAATTCTCTGGTCGGTGGCCTCTGTTCCATTATGAGGATGGTAACAGGTGTAAAGTAAGTAAGTGAGCAAGTAAGATAATCAATGTTTACTGTTATCTTCAAAACAACCCATAGTATTTAGGTTAAAGGGTTGATAGAACTTAAAGAGACTGAAATACATCGTAATATATCTATTATTTAGTCTTAAATTCAACCCTGTCGTGTGTGTAGGTAGTACCGACCTTAGACAAATGGTTGAGGTCGCACGCAAAATCCCTCGATTGATCGTTGGACGCCGGCACACTAGTACAGAGTTTAGGCGTTCACACGCAAGACCGAAGCTCCTGGATTTGAATCCCGCGAGTTGCAGGTGTCGTGGATGTGCACTGCTCACGAATCTCATACTATGACTTGATTGATGATTTCTATGTGTAACTTAACAATGATCTCGTAAATTCTAATTGAAAAAATGTTAGGATATTCATCCAATATCCTAAGAAAATTATTGGTCAAATCCTATTGGTCGGTTTCCATTAGTCAAAATTATGGCCGTTTTAACTGTCAAAGTCAAATACTTCAATGTAGTCGCTTATTGGTCATCCTGACTATCAATGTCACTCCAAATGTTACTTCCTATTGGTTGTCTTAACTGTCAATGTCACAGAATTCGATGCTGTTTCCTATTCGACCAAAATGTATAAATACGCATTATCTGTAACATTTTATGACCACGACCAGGACCAGGACCCGGTCTCGGATCCCTAGTCCGGGATCCTGATTCTCTTCTTGATTCGTACCTCGTACCTTCTGGATGCTTGTGGAATACATGTTCTACTTCATATCACGTCTTCTTATTTTAACTAAATATGGGGGTTAGGATAATTGGATTTGAGTAGTATGTCGTGTCACCGGGTGCTCGATTCTCACTCTCGTTTTCTGACTAGGTAAACTCGTAATAGTTCAAGTATATCAGGTTGACGTGCTTACGTGTAGGCGTAACAAAAAATTACTCATCAACAACGATAATTTCAAATTGCATTAGATATTTCTACTGCATTCACAATTCCATTTGAACTAGTTACGGTGTTTGTTTTTTTTTGTTAAAAAATTAGAGAAGTGAAACGAACTGAAGGTATATCTACTACAGCTTTAGTATCAAGGTTAGTCATTGTTTCATTGTATGCGTAATTTTGGTGTGGTAAAGTTTATTATTTCAATGTTTTATAAATAATAATAATTGGTAACGTATAATTTATTTTAGAAATATGTAATTGAGATTTGTATGTGTGTCTGTGCGCGCGCACGCATAAATTTAAAATAAGTTTGTAACATAATTGTAGTAGCAGTAGTAGTAGTGTGGTGTGAGCCGAGTATGGATGGGGAGTCGGGGGCACAGTTGTTGGCGTCGCAATTTATTGAGAGTGTGCCTGCCGCCGTGTCCCAACAGCGGGAACTAGTAAACGCTACACGTTGGATAGATGCTGTGTCCATTCCAGTCCAGCGGGTAAGAACAATGACCGAAGTGGTAATTCGGCATATTGTAGCGTGTCACGGAATACGGAATGTGATATTAACTGACCAGGGTCCCTGTTTTGAAAGTGACGAGTTTAAAGCCCGTCTAAAGCAGTTTGGCGTCAAGAGGATACGAACTACACCGTATCATCCGCAGATAAACGGGCTTACGGAGAGAGGACAAGAAGAAGCGCGTAAATGCTAGTCAAATGCAGAGATGGTTTCAAGATTATCAAGTGTATGAGTCACGAAAAGCACCAAAGATGACAACGGTACAGCAGTCAGAAAGACTACGACGACAGCTTATTAAAAGGGGGGACGAGTGTGGTGCGAGCTACTTATAAGTAGTATATGACGTGAGTGTCAACGTAATGTCTGGCAGCAGAAAAGAATGGGGGAAGATCAAGAAAGGCAGAAGAGTGGGAACACAATGGAATTTGTATGAAACACATGAATAGTGACAATGGATTGATGTTGTTTGCAACAGGAACAGTCCAGTTCGATATGATGAACTGATATTTTGCAAATGAACAATTTACGATATGGTTTTCCGATTTTACTGAGTAACTCTGTAATTTTTGTTAAAAATGCAATTCGGTTGCCCCCACCGGTGTTCTCCTTCACTACAGTAGTAGTAGGATATTTTTAGCATTTGAAAATGAACAGAGTTAGAGTTTTCGGTTTATATGAGAAGATCAGTGTGTGTTGTAAGTGTACTTAAACAAAAAAAACTATTTTGAAATGAATGGTTTATCTATCTACTTTTTTTTAACCGCTAAAAATAATTCGAAAGTATAAAATACGCAGTAGTACACTGATATTATATGGGTAATGTTATCAGTCAACCAGATTTTCTTATAACTAAACACATGATTGTTGGTTCAGAATGGGGCATCCAAATAGTTCTGTGTCAACCAACATGCCCGATTTTTTATAGATTACAAAGGTTCGCACGACTGTTGTAACATAATTGATTCCCTTTACACACCCAAGAGGGTACGAACATGACTAGATTCTCATGCAAGCCAGTTGAACATCTGGTCAATGTATGCATGAACAGTCACCTCTGCACTGGTGCTTATCAGTCAGTCAGTCAGATGCAACGTAGAACTTCGTACGTAAGTACATCAGTTCATGTCGCCATACCACATCAACACAGAGATATAATTGTCAATTCAAATCCAATAGTAGAAGAGGTAGTAAAGGTATTAGAAGTAATCGGAGAGGTTAGGATTAGAAGATATTATTCATGAAGTATGATTAAATGAGATAAGTTTAGAAAGTAAAAACTAGAGGTGTTGAAGAATCCAGAAGATTAGGATTTGAGAGAACACAAAGAATAAATGCACTGGCGCCATTGCGAACGATTTTCAGCCATGTCATTCAAGGTCTCTAGCCATCGATTATTATCATCTCGCGGACCCCAACCAGGTAGTCGACAATTACCGACATGGCTAAGTCCGCTAGTCAATGACTTCATGGATTT
>OX103976.1:6775817-6848300 GCA_944470395.2 Schistosoma turkestanicum | reverse complement strand
CGAATTCGCGAAACGTCGTTCTTGGTCTCTTGAAACCTCGTTCTAGACTACATGTTGGTGCATTTAATGTACGGACATTGTGTCAAATAGGGCAACAGGCATTATTACCTAGGACTTTAGAATCTCGTGCCATCGATGTGTACTGCGCATACACTATCCGAGTAGCATCGTTCACTTGACCTCGCCATGTCAAGATAAAGAAGCAGCTCGATTTACCCTTCGTGTATCCGGTAGCCCTGATGCTGCTTCCAGGGGTCTCGCTGGTGTAGGTATAGCATTGAGTCGTAGGGCAGAACAAACTCTCCTTGACTGGATCCCTGTAGATAGTCGTTTGTGCGCTGTCCGACTAAACGGAACAGTAAGGATTCGACAGGATAGAGACACTCGTCGTTGCCTCTTCTCCATATCAGCCACTGACTGACTGAGATATCTAATAGTGGTCTAACAATGATGGATTAATGAATCACATTTGTAAAAACACTAATCTCCATAACTCTAATTGAGAAAAAATCTAATATATTTGTTTAATTTCAATTGAACTATTTCATTACTGAATCTTTCGTTTAGATAGTTTCTGGTCAAACAAGTCCACCGCCTTTACTTACAAGAAGCTGATCTTATTTCACTTAGTGGATCGTCATGGCATTGGTACAGACGCAACACATGCTGAAACATATTGAAACAAATCAGCAAAGACTTATGTCGGTTTAGAACAAAATAATTTCTTGTTCCAGGTCAATTAGGAATGGGTTTAGTGGAAGGTTTGTCTTTGTGTTTTTTTTGATAAAGAATTGAATTTTTGTGAATCACGTTGGGGAATGTTATAATCATGTTGGGATTTTCTCAGCTGAATGATTAGCTTTCGCACAGATACATTGAATGAACGTCAACATTATCTAGTGGCAGTCGTTGTAGAGTAAACAGTGTGATTGAATTTCAATCCTGTCAAGTGTTATGCGCTTGATAGTTAGTGATTTCTTCGTTCGACTTGAAGTATCAGCCTTGTTGAAACAATGCTTGATTATTCAAGCCTGAATTAAATATGAGAGAAGCCACTATGATAGAATAATGATTCCTTGAATTTTTACATAAACAATATTTCCATTATCCATTCATGCATAGTGTTTGCAATAATGATCACAAAATTGTGTTTCATCATGATTGTCGATAGTAATCTGACCTTAAATACACGTGGTATGGCCAAGGTTGGGATTAGTCCGCTCTTCTTCACTGGATGTTCTCATACAGCCACGCGTATTTAGCCACTATCAATGGGAGTCTTCCAAAACTGAGAGGATGCCTAGACCAGGTTAGTGACACGGAGGCATATCCACTTTAGTGAGTTGAAAAACCCTGATTCCAAACCAATAATGTGCACACATGCTCCAGAATCCTGAGGGGTAAAATAGCGTAAGAAATCTATTGTTGACCCATTGGCTACCATAAGACTGACATTTCCTAACGGTGCCATACTGCGTTGTGAATTAAATCTGTGGGATGATAGGTTCCGAGGCTGGCCTTTTAAAAAGACCACATGTTTTTGTTTGAGCACCTGCTGAGTCATCCCACATATAAACAGAATAATTTATTTGACTCATCTATATTTCGGTGCTCCTTTGTATTCAATTAAGTAAAAATATTTTCGTTTAATATGCTTGAAACCATTACGAGTTCACCTTACGCAGTAAACGGAACGAAGCTCAACGATACAGTGACACGGTAGGCTATTCTAATCCGTTTGTCCCAGGCCTTGCTATCTAGATCAGTAAGTCGTGATAAGCACCCAGAATGTTTGAGGTTCCCAAGCACAGAACTCAAGCTTATTTATACAATGATAGCAATGCCCTTGGTGAGAGCCACAAAATAGCATATTAAAATAATCCATCAACCAATCACAGTCAAGGATTTTGCGAGTGGGAAATGCAAGCTCAAGGTCGAAATGAGCGTCTTTGGCGCGAAAACACAAAAAATTCAAAATTTCACAATAAAATTACAAAATGAGGACCTTTTCCGAGTGACTCATGGAGATCTAACATCCCCAACATCATTATCGTACTTATTTACGGACTTGAACTCTAATGCTCTGAAATTTTTTTTCCGTTTCAAGGTTATGATTCCATGGGTTTTGAAATGTCCAAACCTAATTTACGCTCAGAATTTGAAGCTGATCTTAAATTGTAAGTTATTTTTTTTAAAAAAAATATACAGTAAATACCTATGAATCAATTATTCTTTTGTCTACAAATCTACCGATTAGTTCTGTATGATTGTATGATTAACGTCGTTTGTTCAATTCGATCCCAAATATTTAGTGTACAGCGAGGTGGTGACACACTACTCTGTCGCCCAAAGTAGATACGATAAGTTTCAAGTTTGGAACTGGATAGCTGAAATGCCAATGCATCATAATGAAGTTGTTCGTAAAGTCAAGTCAAGTACCCATATCTGTGAATCGATTATGATGACCTAACGCCATATCCTTCTTCGAATTTCATAGCTAGTTACTGGTTTACCAGCGTAGTCGTACGTAAAAAAAGGTTTTGTTGATCGATCTTAAATTTTATCTAGAAGCATTCGAGTTTGATATATAGTAGTAGTGTTAGGGGATATTCATCCAATATCCTAAGAGAATTATTGGTCAATTATTATTGGTTAATTCCTACTGGTCAATTTTATGGTCGTCCTAGATATCAATGTCACGTGCTCCAATGTTGTTTCTTATTGGTTGTCACTTCAAATGTTGCTTCCTATTGGTCGTCTTAATTGTCAATGTCACAGACTTCGATGCTGTTTCCTATCCGATCAAAATGTATAAATACGCATTATCTTTAACGTTCTGTGACCGGGACCGGGTCCCGGATCCCTAGTCCGGGATCGTGATTCTCTTCTGGACTCGGACCTCCTACTTTCTGGATGCTGGTAGAATACATGTTATACTTCATATCAAGTCTTTTACTCAATGGGGTGGTTGAGACACTTAGATTAGAGTAGCCTGTCGTGTCACTGGATCCTCGATCCTCTCTCTCGTATTCCGACTAAGGTAAACAACTCGTAATAGTTCAAGTATAATATCGAAATGACGTGTTTACGTGCAAGCTTAACAAGTAGTAACTAGTAATTGTCTTTTTTTCAATTTCATTTCAAGAATATGTGAAGGTCGAAAAACCAAAGAAGGTAAGTATAAACCATTTGCTTATTTTTTTTGAAAAAAACTCAATCGCCTTATTATTATTTTTTTTCCAATGTACACATAAAATTTGACTTCAATCATTATTGAGTTCAAATTGTGTTACATTCAAAGTTGTTTTAATCATACTTGATAATGTGTATGTGTGTGTGTGTGCGCGATGGTGCTTGTGTGTATTGTGTGAGATGAGCTAATGAGTCTTCATTTCGTCCTGGTTGGTCACATGGGACTCATTAGTCTAATCTGAAATTGAAAGTACATTTCGTGTTGATTACTATTCAGTGTAAGAGGAAAGTGAAAAAACGTATTAAGGTTTATGTCTGTCAGCCACAATGTAGAACTTCGTTCCTACGCACGTCAGTTCAAGTTGCTATACCACATTAGCACACAGAGATGAAATTGTCGATTCAAATCCCATTTTACTAGAGGTAGTAAAAGTATTAACAGTAATCGGAGAGATTAGGGTTCGAAGATATGATTCGAGAAGTGTAATTCAGTGAAGTAAATTTAGAAAGAGAGAGATAAAGGTGATGAGGAATTCTGAAGATAAGAATTTGAGAGAACACATAGAATGAATGCACCTGTGACATTGTAAGCGGTTTTGAGCTATGTCATTCAAGGTCTCTAACCGTCGGTTACCATCATCTCGCGGACCACAACCAAGTAGTCTAACACTTACCAACATAACTCAATCCAGTTGTCATTAACTCCTTGGATTTGTGCGGTATCTTGGTTTGGCCGCTCCTAGCTTTCTTCCAGCCTACCCCTACATCAGACAACTTTTCTCGTCTACGTAGTCATTTTTTCGGCATTCATAACACATGTCCCAACCACCTCAATTGATGTAGTGAAACTTCATCATTGATTGAGAAAATAAGAAATTGAAAACACGAGACATTTTTTGTTTTGCTTGGAGTTTTGAAAAGACTCCATCCTATTTGGGACTCGTTTGCAGCTGAGTATGCCTGCATCCTAGAGTTGATGTTCACTCCTGAGGGTCAATCCAGTACCGTCCACTTCAAGCACTATCTAATAGTCCACTTAGCTACTGAACCCAGATAGCTACTGGCATGTTCAGATTAACCAATACAAGTAAATTGAATTTCACTCCATTGCACAAATTCAAGACTCAGTCGAATTGGAAAAAAACATTTTCATTTTTCACATTGCATCATCATGAATGCAACGTTAGTGTAAATACTTCTCATGTTTCATTGCTTCCCTCAGTCAGTCAGTCAATTGCAACGTAGAATTTCGTACGTACGTACATCAGTTCAAGTCACCATACCACATTAGCACAAACAGAGATCGAATTGTCAATTCAAATCCTATAGTAGTAGAGGTAGTAGAAGTATTAGCATTAATCGGAGAGATTATAGATCGAAGTTATTATTCAAGAAGTATAGTTCAGTGAGATGAATTTAGAACGAGAAATATTAAGATGATGAGGAATTCTGAAGATTAGAATTTGAGAGTACACAAAGAGTGGATGCACCTGCGCCATTGGAAACGATTTTGAGCCATGTCATTCAAAGTCTCTAACCATGAGTTATGATTATCTCACGTACCCCAACTAGGTAGCCTGCACTTACCAACATAACTTAATCCACTTGTCAGTGACTTCATGGATTTATGTCATGTTTTGGTTTGGCCACCCCTAGCTTTCATCCAACCTATTCCTCGACGAGGAAGTTTGTGGTTGGACATATCGTAAAACATGTCCTCACCACCTCAACTGATGAAGTTTCACTACTTCATCTATTGATTTTCCATCCCTACCTAGTACTCGTTTCTTAACAACAGCATTGCTTACTCAGCTGTCCCAGGATACACGAGCAATGCTGTCGTTGTTTTTCCCTGGTAAAATACCAGTTCATCATGATTAATGAACCAAAAACTACAATCCACCAATTTTAAAGTATATTAAACCATGTGCACACTTTTCCCATAAGAAACAACTCAAATTGGCGCTTATTTCTAATAATTGTATATGAATTTTCTTTTCAGAAGTCCTGCATTATCATTTGAATAAATACAAAGAATTATTTCGTTTAGCTTTAAATCAAGCATCCTATTTAGACAGAGCATTGGCACTTCGATTAGAACAAGAAGCAGAGAATGTTCAAAGTAAGAGTGTTTGTTATCTTACACATGTTATTATTAGCATGATTGATGCCTACATATAGTAGTGTATTATTTATTATACATTAGTGATATTGTGGTGCTGTGGTGCGAACTACTTATAAGTAGTATATAACGTGAGTGTCAACGTAAAGTCTGGTAGCATAATATGGGGGAAAGATCAAGAAAGGAAAAGTTAGAAAACAATGGAATTTGTATGAAACGCATGAATAGTGACAATGGATTGATGTTGTTTGCAACAGAGGAACAGTCCAGTTCGATAGGATGAACTGATATTTTGCAAATGAACGATTTACGATATGGTTTTCCGATTTTACTGAGTAACTCTGTAATTTTCGTTAAATGCGATTCGGTTGCCCCACCTGTGTTCTCATTCACTACAATATGTGCGTCAAATCGATGTGCTTGCATGCTATAACGAGTTCACGTTAGTCGGTAAACGGAGAGCAAAGACAAATGATGCAGTGATATGATAGGCTATTCTTATCTGTTTGTCCCCGCTCCGGCTAACTAGAGCAAGAAGTCGTGATAAGGAGTAGATAATGTATTGTACAAACATCCAGAAAATGTGAGGTGTCTAAGCACAAAAATCAAACTTATTTATACTGTGATAGAAACGCACTTGGTGAGAGCCACAAAATAGAGTACTAAAGGAATCCATCAACCAATGACAGTCAAGGATTTTCCGAGTGGGAAATGCAAGCTGAAGGTCAAAATGAGCGTATTTGGTGCGAAGACACAATTTAGACCACCGAATCATATAAAGTCAGTCAATGTAAAACTTCGAACGTATGTACATCAGTTCAAGTTGCTATACTGCATTAGTGCACAAAGATACACCTGCACCATTGCAAACGATTTTGACCCATATCATTCGAAGTCTTTAAACGTCGGTTACTGTTGTATCGCGGAACCCAACCAGCTACTCTACACTTATTAACATGGCTCAATTCAGTTGTCAGTAAATCCAAGGATCTGTGCCATGTCTTTGTTATAACGCTGCTACGTATCGCTATTCAGTCCTAGCGGCGTCCAATTCAAATATCACAATACGACCAAAAATGCTATTTCCAAATCTCCTATATATCAGAACTCAACACCGTGGGATGGAGTTGTTTATTGGGTCGAGTACAGAATGGAAGTAGATAGGAAGGAACGGAATCGAAATCGGAATCATGAAGGCTTACAGATAGTGTGTATTCATACATTAAGGTCGAATAGGAAAGAGCATCAAAGTCTGTGACATTGACAGTTTAGGACGACCAATAGGAAAGAACACTTGAATTGACATTGACAGACCGGATGACCAATAAGAGACAACATTGAAGTATTTGACTTTCACAGTTAAAACGACCATAATTTTGACCAATAGAATTCGTCCAATAGGATTATACTTCCAAAAATAGTACTCTCAGGATATTTGGTGAATATCCTATAACCGATTTTAATGATGTGTTCCATGAATCTCTCAGGCATAGAACAGAACATGACACTTATTCAAGCGTTTGATCAAGAAATCTAGAGTTCTGCTTTTTTTTTTCAAAGTTTCAATACAAATAGTCATTGACTTTATTTGCAGATTAAATTCCATTCGCATCTCAGTTGAATTGCGTTTGGTGTTTTTATTCTTCACTTCACTCCCTAGTGATAGGGAGTAGAGCTTCACTTATCTGGGTAGTCTCATCAGGGCTGATAGCCTGGTGACTGACGAAATCTCAGCGCGGATACAGAAAGCTAGATTGGCTTTTGCCAACCTGCGTCACTTATGACGTAGGCGTGATATCTGTTCGCGAACCAAAGGACGGGTGTACTGCGCAGTGGTTCGCTCCGTTCTCCTATATGGATGCGAAACATGGCCGTTAAGAGTAGATGTTCGTAGGTTACTAGTATTCGATCATAGATGTTTCAGAAGCATTGCTCGTATATTCTGGGACACCAGAGTGAGCAATGCTGTCGTTAGGAAACGGGTTCTAGGTAAGGATGGCAGATCAATAGATGAAGTGGTGAAACTTCATCAGTTGAGGTGGTTGGGACATGTGATGCGTATGCCTAACCACCGACTGCCTCGACGAGCTATGTTTTGTAGTGTAGGAGTAGGTTGGAAGAAAGTTAGGGGCGGCCAGACCAAAACATGGCAGAAATCCATGAAGTCACTGACTAGTGGACTGAGTCATGTTGGTAGATGTAGACTACCTGGTTGGGGTCCGTGAGACGAAAGTCACCAATGGTTAGAGACTTTGAATGACATGGCTCAAAATCGTTCGCAATGGCGCAGATGCAACCCTTATTTGTGTTCTCTTAAATCCTAATCTTCTGGATTCGTCAGCACCTCTACCTTTGACTTTCTAACCTTATCTCACTGAATTATACTTCTTGAATAATATCTTGGAACTCTAGTCTTCTTCATTACCATTAATACCTCTACTATCTTTATCACTATGGGCTTTGATTTGACATTTGCCTCTGTGTGCTAATGTGGTATGGCAACATGAACTTATGTACATCATACCTACGAAGTTCTACGTTGCAACTGACTGACTGAATTTTTATTCTTAATTGGCATCATTACCGTAAGGTTGAACTTGATAATTTTTTTATAATTTGAGCATTAGTTAAATTGTTGTGAAATAAATTGAATTAATCGTTGTGAGACCACTATTTGAAGCCTGGAAACACTGAACGGCCGTTTCGTCCTTGTATAGGACTCATAGTGGTGCGCATCCACTACTCCAGCTACTCGTTGGATTCGAACCCAGGATCATCGGTCTTGTGTGCGAACGCCTAACCTCTGGACCACAGAACTGGCATCCAGCTGTGTTATTGTCCAACTGTGATTAATCTAGTGATTTTCGCGCAACCTCATCGATTGTCTTTGGTAGTTACTGTCTACATCTGTCAGGTGTAGACAAAATCCTTAGATTAGTCACAGTTAGACATTAACACCGTTGGATGCCAGTTCTGTGGTTCAGAGTTTAGGCATTCACACAAAAGACCGAAGGTCCTAAGTTCTAATCCTCCGGGTAGCAGGAGTCGTGGATGTGCACCGCCATGAGTCTTATACTAGGACGGAAGGGCCGTCTAGGTTTCTGATGGTGGTCTAACAATAATTTATTCATGATTTAATTGTGTAAAAACAACGACCTCTATAGTACTAGGATGCTACTACCTTATAGACTTAATGTTTTATGAAAATGAATTTTCGGAGCCCAAATATACCGGAATAGTCTGATACTTGTCGGCGACACAGAGTATCGTTTTTTAGATAAAACACTGCTTTTCACATTTTAAGATCTGGAAATGATAATTCATTTGACGACAAATGAATTGACCATCAACTCAGTACTGTCTGCCCTTTGAAAAATATAGAGTCTTTTGAAACGTGAAAGTGTGTATTTTTTCATGAGTTTTTAAGCCACTAATACCAGCCCTCTGCTAACAAATCTTAGTATACCAAATTTAATAAGATGTTACACTTCATCGTAGGCTAATTTCAATTGTATGACTGTTGAAACCCAGAGGTAGTCACTTTTATCTTTGTATGGAACTCTCCTAGCTGTATAGACTGACGACTTAACCAGTAGTAGTAGTAGTAGTCTTGTAATGAGTTTGATTGTGGTGTTCTGTTGTTGATTTGCTAAATTTAGCTGTATTGACCATTAGGCTCTGACAATTGGATAGTCAGTGATGTGTGCTAATAGAAGAAATAACTCAAAAACACTGGAGAATTTTTAGAAGCTTGGCACTCAGGTCAATCAGCAATCAATAAACAACACATCGACATTGACCCAGTTTATGAACTAATCAGAAAAACTATAGGCAAACATAGGATCAAGAATTAGATCAAAGGGGGATATAATCAAAACAAAGGTGCAAACAATGACAGGTTTAAGGACAATAGCAACCAATCAAGATCGAAGTTAACAGAATAAGCTACGGATCAGATTTGAAGACTTCTATTCTATCCTGACCGTAGCTGCTACCTTAACGTGGTGGTCGGGCTTGCCTATCGTGATGACCGAACCGAGTTTATATTGGTTAGAACATATGTTCCTGAAGGTTCTACCATGCCAGGCAGGTCGATTGGAGAACGATGAGACTAAAAGCAGCTACTCAAGGTCTGAGGGCGAAGTCGTACTGCTGACTGCAGAGGGGTGTGACAGCAGTAAGGTGTTTCCCTCAGACAACCAGGATCTGCAGCGATGCTGCCTTCTCACAAGGAAGGACAGGGTTAGAAAAGGTCGACCCTAAAATGTCACACCTCACCTTACCTCACGGACTTCCGTCTCCTTGGGTAAGGGTGCCCACTAAGGGCTTTCAAAAGCGGAGCCAATACTCAAAAAACGTTTCATAAAAAGGCCGTGCGTGACTGGCCTCAGCAGTTGTCTCTCGGATTCTGCGGTCATACTCTCAGGTCTCTGAGACCAACACTAATCTATCTTCTTTTACAGGTTCCTCAAAAAACAACCTTCCACGGTGTGGGCACCCGGGAAATGACAACCGCCCTTATACCCGTAACAGCACGTGAGACCAAATTGGTCGAAATCAAATCCTTCTTACACCCCCTAGTACCTCTCTTCTCTCCACGACTAACTCTTCTCACATTCCTTTATCTCACTGACTGACTTCTATTCTACCATGAAGTTTGTGCTGATAATGTTGTTCAGCAGAAGGACAATGAAAGCTCTACAACTAAGACACCCAGATCAGAGAACCAAATACCATCACAATCGTTTATCATTTTCGTGTGTGTAGTGTGATTTTTGAGCCTGGTTTTGTTTTTTCGTTGGTCAGTTATCGTGCTTCCATTAAAATATTCCGACAGATTTGTCTATTGAATATGTGTGAACATGTTGTTTACTTATTTACAGATATATCGGGTAGTATCGGTGAAATGGCCTCATTTGCTGCTGCTTCCAACACTATGATTGATGGACATAATCAAAGCCATGTTTTAAATCCGTTTGTTGCATTCTGTCCTACATGTCATTCGGGGTTGGTACTTCGTCAAAAACGAAGTGCTTTACGTCAATTAACTACTGGCACAGAGAATTCCAAGTTAGTTTTTCATACATTCATGTCAAATGTATGGATAATGTTAACAAGTGGTTTTTTTGTGTTGTTACAAACAGACTTTCTTTATTTGTTCAGTGTTGTTTCAACAAAGATACTACGATTCTTTTCAGTTAGAGTTTTGGAGGTTTTGTGTTTTTACACATTTTTGAAATCATCAATCAATCATTGTTAGACTGCCACCATTAGAAACCTGGAAGCACTGGATGGCCGTTTCGTCCTGGTATGGGACTCATCAGTGGCCGTGCGCATCCACGACTCCTGCACCTCGCGGGATTCGAACCCGGGACCTTTGGGATTGTGCGCGAACGCCAAACTATTGGACCACTGGGCTGGCATCTGACGGTGTTAATGTCTAACTCTGATTGATCTAGGGATTTTTCCGCGAGCTCACTCATTTGTCTTTGGTAGTTACTGCCACTGCTGATGAGTCCCGTACCAGGAAGAAACGGCCGTCCAGTGCTTCCAGGTTTCTAGTGGTGGTCTAAGAATGATTGATTGATGATTTCAAATGTGTCAATACTACGATTAGTCTGACTTATTGATATGCTACATTTTGATAAATATCCCAATTTCTACCTTATTGTTAAATCAATTAATTCGGGATCTGTGGGTATAATCAAACTAAAAAAGTTTCTATATGTTGTAAAAAAGCAATACTACCAAAAGAATTAACGTTATAATAAAACACAGATTTATACTGATTGACTGTTAAGTCAAACTCCGCCCTTCTAGGATTACTGTCCGTCCTAAAGCCGGATAAAGGAGGAGGGTCAGGCATGAGGTTAGCAACCCCATCTCGCAGAAATCCAACTCGCTAAAAAAGACACTAACCAGAAGAAGAATTCGCTGGTCGGCGACCTATACTTCATTAAGGGTAACTGACGTAAGTAAGTGAGGAAGAATGGTAAGTCACCTTCTGTGGTCAGCCAACATGCCTGCATCACATGCACATTTAATATTTTCACATGACAGCCGAAACATGATCATTCTTGCCCTAAAGAGAATGTACATGTTGTCTAGTTTCTCACGCAGGTCAGTCGGATATTTAATCAGCGTATGCATGAACAGTCTCCCTTGTACGAGTGCTTATGAATCAGATTGATCCTTCCAGCTATGCTACTGTCCGAAATCCCTAATCCGCAAGGGCAACAAGACGGGTAAACTCAGCTAGATCTGGCACCCTGTACAGGGTACTGAGCCGCTCAGCAGTGCACTAATCAGCTGCCATTCCAACCAACTGGTCTCCAACTCCCTCACTCACAAGACAACCGACCGAAGCCCTTAAAACCCCACATAAAGCCAAGGATTTTTTTCGCTAAAGGTCAGCTAGAACGTACACATTCCCTTGAGGTCGATGTCATTCATTCGACCGAGCGCAAGCACTCAGCAAAGCTAGGCTAATCCCACCATCATGTGTAATCATGTGCCATTTCATCTCAGGAACCCCACACATCCAACTGAAGACCCTTGTTTAAGAGGCCTCGACGCTAGTTGACACACTATGCCGAGGCATAAAGTGTTCGGGGCAACCACAGAGGACAAGTCCTCAAACCATTGTTTTCGATTTACTTACGCTGAATTGATGGTAGTCAGACTAATAGACGTTCGGTTCGAATTTCCCTTGAGTGACAAATTCACATCCATAGCCTTGCAACCATGTATACGTACCATTATTCTGGATCATGCTGAGCAAGGTATCCTTATCGATCGGAACAACATTTGGCCGTAGCGCTGTAAACAACGCCAAGTTGCCTGGTGGGACCACGAAGAGCTAACCGTCAACATAACTCCCAGACGGCTCCATTTATGCCATAAATTCGTCAATTAGATGTTAAGGCATTTAGCAAATTTAAGAAAGTGATGGTTACTCTCTCCAATATTAAGTTAATCTCTTCCTACCGGCTAAAGTTTTTTTAATTGATATTGTTTAACTTAAATTCAGTTGAATTGTGTTTTGTGTTCATCAAAGTTTTTTTTTCTCTATGATCATTTGTATAACACTCTTCTTCTTTTACAAATCAATAAAAATTAATTATCTTTTTTTTTACAGTTCCAATGAAATCAATCAAACCAATAGTGTTGGTGGCTGGTTTCTCTCGTGTTCTGGTTATCCAAATTGTCGATACGCTGTTTGGTTTCCGGATTCCGTTATTCATGTTCGTGTTTTGTCTGAATCAAATGAAAATTCATGCTGTAATCGTTGTACAAACTACATGCCTCCTCCTTCTTCCAATAATAATAATAACAGTCAATCAAGACCGTTGAAATTAGGATTACGATTTCGACGTAATTTTCATTTGCCGAATGGTTATTTTCAAGATGATGATACTAAAGAGTAAATAAATTGTTGCTGTTTTTTTAATTATTATACTTTAACTACTTATAAGTAGCATATATTTTTATCATTCAGAAATTTCGTTTTTTATTTGTGCTGGTCAAATGAAAGATAGCATGCAGGTAGTAATCAGTGTTGACCAAACGTACATTTATTATCATACAAAAACTATCTACGCTAATTCTTAGACGAAATTCGCATATTTCTACTTTACATGGCAATTTTAACGGCACACCATCAAATTTCCATACTTCACTAGTTATGATCATGGATATGTTGAAATTCATCTTTGTTATCGCATTAGTACATAAATCTGAATCCAATCTTCCCACAAGATGTATTTTTTGAGTAAAATTTGTTGTAATAAAAGTACAGACTGATTTCATACATTTTATAAAGGAAAATGTCAACGTACAGTGTGTCGGCGTATCTTACTTACTTTTAGTTACGCCTGTCATCCCCAACGGAGCATAAGTTGCCGACCATTATTCCTCAACCCACTCTGTCCTAGACTTCCCTTTCCAGTTCTGTCCAATTTTTGTTCATTCTTCTCATTTCTGTTTCCATTAGCCGACGTGATTTGTTCCTGAAGTCTTCCTCTTCTTTGACCATAAGGGTCCCAAGTGAGGGCTGGTCTTGTTACGCAGTTGGATTCTTTCCTCAATGTGTGTCCTATCCATTTTTGGCGCTTCATTCTGATTCCCTCCTCCACTGGAATCTGGTTTGTTCTCTACCATAGTAGGTTGTTACTGATCTAGTCTGGCCAACAGTCCTGAAGTATCTTATGTAGACAACTGTTAATAAACACTTGTATCTTCTGAATGATGGTTTTCGAAGTTTTCCAAGTTTCCGCTCCATACAGTCTTGACATTGTCTTGGCATTTGTATTGAAAATTCTGATTTTGGTGTTTTTTGACAGTTGTTTTGAGTTTCAGATGTTATTCAATTGTAGAAATGCAGCCCTTGCTATGCCGACCCATGCCTTTTCATCTGCATCGGATTCACCTTGATTATCGATGATACTGCACATCACCCGTAGTTTAAAGAAAACAGATGTCAAAAAAGAAATGCGAAAATTCTTCCCTCCAAACATTTACAAGAAGATGATAATACACGAATAATATGCTCAAATAAACCTCATCTAGGATCATTCCAACCTTAGTTAAATATTACTCTATTCAAATTTTTTTCAGAAAGAAGTATGTTAGCGTGTTAAATAGGGAATACTTTGATCCAATTAGTGTCGCTGATGGAGTGTAGAAGTTCGTATATAGAAGTATCATTGATATTCAGGCATTTCAACTATTCGGAAGACAGACAGACAGATAAAACGCAGAACTTCGTACACAAGTACATCTGTTCTGGTTGCCGTGCCCCATTAGCACAGAGACTCAACTGTCAGTTCAAATCCAAGAGTGATAACAATAGTAGAAGTATTAGCAGTAATGGAGAAGATTAGGGAGCGAAAATATGATTCGAGAAGTATAATTCAGTAAGATAAATTTAGAAGGAGAAAGATAGAGATGATAAGGAATGCAGAAGCTTAGAATTAGAGAGAACACAAAGAGTGGATGCATCTGCGCCATTGCAAACGATTTCGAGCCATGTTGTTCAAGGTCTCCAACCATCGATGACTTTCGTCTGGCGGAACCCAACCAGATAGCCTACATCTACCGACATGACTCAGTCCACTTTTCAGTGACCTCATGGATTTGTGTCATGTTTTGGTTTGGCCGCCCCTAACTTTCTTCCAACCTACTCCTACACTACAAAACAAGGCTCGTCGAGGCAGTTGGTGGTTAGGCATTCGTAACACGTGTCCCAACCGCCTCAACTGATGAAGTTTCATTACTTCATCTATTGATTTGCCATCCTTACCTAGTACTCGTTTCCTAACGATAGCATTGCTTACTCGGTTTTCTACGGATACACGAGCAATGCTTCGGATACACCTCTGATCGAAGACTAGTAACCTACGAGTATCTTCTACTCTTAACGGCCATGTTTCACAGCCATAAAGTAGGACAGAGCGAACTGCTGTGCAGTACATTCATCATTTTCTTGTTAGCCATAACTATGATCATGATGCGTTTCTCTTGAAAATATTGTTGTTGGAGTCCATGAGATGATAGTAACTGATGATTAAGAGAGACTTTGAACAACGAAATGACTCAAAAACCGTTTGCAATGGTGCCTTCATTCTTTTTTTTGACTTAAATTCTAATTACCTGAATTCCTCATCTCTTTTATCTTTCTATTCTTTAGTTTATTTCACTAAATTCTACTTCTTGATTGATATATTCGAACCCTAATCTACTCTATAACCGCTAATACTTCTTCTACTATCTCTACCACTATGGGATTTGAATTGACGATCGCGTCACTCTGTGTTACGCCTGCACGTAAACACGTCATTTTGATATTATACTTGAACTATTACGAGTTGTTTACCTTAGTCGGAAAACGAGAGCGGCAACACGACACGCTACTCTAATCCGATTATCCCAACCCCCATATTGAGTAAAAAAATAAGAAGACGTGATATGAAGTAGAACATGTATTCTACAAGCATTCAGAAGTACGAGGTCCGAGTCCAGAAGAGGATCAGGATCCTGGACTAGGGATCCGGGACCGCATCTTGGTCCTGGTTGTAGTCATAAAACATTACAGATAATAAGTATTTATACATTTTGGTCGAATGAGAAACAGCATCGAAGTCTGTGACATTGACAGTTAAGACGACCAATAGGAAGCAACATTTGAAGTGACATTGAAATTCAGGACAACCAATAAGAAGCAACATTGGAGCACGTGACATTGATATCTAGGACGACCATAAAATTGACCAATAATTCTCTTAGGATATTGGATGAATATCTTAACACTCTACTCAAATGTGGTATGGCGATTTGTACTGACGTACTTACTTAGTACGAAGTTTTTACGTTCAATCTGATAAGAATGACATACATTTGGAATAGTAAACTTTTTTTACAAACCTTAACATACAAAACAGTTATGAATTTTTGCCCGATCAATTCTGTCAAACAAAATAGACATCATATCAACTACTGCTTCTAATCAAGTTCTCACTTATCAAATTACTCTATAATTATGCCTACAAATTAATGTTTCCCCCTTATTTTTCACAGGTATACAACGTGTATATTTTGTGATGAAGATATTTGTAGAATATTAGGCATACATATTCGTCCAATCAATAATAATAATAATTCATCTATCAATTCACAAACAACCAATGAACAGAATACTAATCGAACACCTCTTCAATCACAAACACGTCATTTCTCTACTTCTACTTCGTCGTCGTCATCATCACTTCCTAGTTTTTCATTTTCATCGAATTCCACTGTTGATAGTCATTATGCTAATACTCCCACTGCTACTTCTAGTCTACTATCACCTGCAGACTCTTTTATGCAACAACGACATCCAACCAATGGTAATTATTCATTACAAACTATTCCAATACAATCATCGAATTTTTTACGACATCCAGTTGTCAATGCAGAGATGGATGATTCAGAGAATATTCTATGTAATTGTGGTCGTTCAGCTATTCAGCTGACCGTCAAGAAACCAGGACCAAATCAAGGTGTGTGTGTGTGTAATTGGTTGTTGTGTTTTCTTGTTGATAACGGTGTTTATTATTATTATTATTATTGAAGTTTTTGAATCCCATTCTTTAATTCCGGTTTGAATTTCAATTTTCATAACTGAATGATGTGATTTGAAAAGCCATTTACAACTCAGTATTGGTTCCATCCTATTAAGCAACTTCTCAAGATCATATGTAGTGTCTTCAAATTGGTTGAAGACTATCTCTACTATACCACTGGGTTTGTATGTTTGACGACTATAAATCTTCAATGTGTCATGATCTGCTCCCAGTTCTTTCAGTAGGTTACAACCTGTCTTCTAGTTTGTTTAACGTTAAAGTCTCTATTAAAAATTTGACAAGTTCATCTCAAAGCGTGTCAATAGTAGTTACACCTGAAATTTTTTGCGGGCTAATATGGTCTATTTTTTCAGTTACAGTTACGGGGATCAGTGTTTTTACCCATTGAAATCATCAATCTATCATCGCTAGACCATCATTAGAAACCCAGAAGCACTTAAAGACGGCCGTTCCATCCTGATATGGGATTCATCAGCAGTACGCATCCACAACTCCTGCACCTCGCAGGATGATGGTTTTGACAGTTCTCCATGTTTCTGCCCTATACAGTTAAACTGTCTAGACATTTGCATTGAAAACTGTGACTTTGTTGTCGGTTGATAGTTGTTTTGAGTTGAAGACGTACCTTTGCTCTGTCAATCCGCACCTTCACATCTTCATCAGATCAGCTTTGCTCGTCAATGATGCTACCTGGGTATGTAAAGTATTTTACAACCTCCAAGGCATCTCCATCAAGTGTGATTTGGTTGGTGCATGTTGTGCACTATCGGAGAATCTTGCTTTTCCCTTTATGTGTGTATTGGGACCCCGCTGCTGCTGCTGCAACTAGAGGAGCTTGAAAATCACCGACCTGTAGGGGTTTATATGTCATCTCAAGGGTAACAGTGCCAGTCGGATGTGTGATTGGTAAGTTTGGGGACACGAGGCTGTCAAGAAAATAGCAGACTCAATGAAAGTTAGGATTCAATATAGCTTATTGGCACATAACATTCATCTTTTCAAACCAGATGTTCATTGTTTAGTCTTTCTCATTGTCATTGCTACTACACCATTTTGATTTCTTTTTTGGAATTTATTCTGTCATGACAATGGCACATATTTACTATGTTGATGAATAACTGACCGATCATCGTTTATATTTTCCCTTCAGTCAGAGGTTCAAATCATACACTATTTACCGATAGTTTCATGTTTCTCTATTCATTGTCATTCTTCAATTTGAAAAAAATTTGGTTCAACAAGATTTTGTACATTTTCAATTCTTGTTAACACCGCTGGATGCCGGCCCAGTGGTCCAATGGTTAGGCGTTCGCGCACAATACCGAAGGTCCCAGGTTCGAATCCTGCCAGGGGCAGGAGTCGTGGATGCGCACTGCTGACGAATCCCATATCAGGTTGAAACGGCTGTGTTCCAGTGCTTCCAGGTTTCTAATGGTGTTAGTCTAACAATGATTGATTGATGATTTCAAATGTGTAAAAACACTAATCTCCAAAACTCTGCTCGAAAATTCTTATTTTGTGTATTTAGTAGTTTTTATTTCTTGTTTTTTTTAAAAAACTTTTTCAGGTCGATTGTTTTATCGTTGTTCCGGTGTAACAGGTAATTCCTGTGATTTCTTTTTGTGGAAATCGCATACACCTCTAACAACGCCAACAGCAGCAGGAGCAGTTGCACCATCTAATCCTTTGTATTCTAGTACTCAAATAATGTAAGTGAATTGAATTTATTTACTTTTTCGTAATAGACAGACAGATACAACGCAGAACTTCGTACGCATGTAAGTACATCAGTTCAGGTTACCATACCACATCAGCACAGAGACGCAATTGTCACTACAAATCCAAGAGTGATAGCAATAATAGAAGTATTAGCAGTAATGGAGAAGATTAGGGAGCGAAGATACGATTCGAAAAGTATAATTCAGTGAGATAAATTTAGAAAGAGAGAGGTGATCAGGAATTAAGAAGATTAGGATTTGAGAGAACACAAAGAGTGGATGCTCCTGCGCCATTGCAAACGATTTTGATCCATGACGTCCGAGGTCTCTAACAATTGGTGACTTTCGTCTCGCGTAGTCCAACCACGTAGCCTACATCTACCAACATGACTCAGTCTACTTGTCAGTGACTTCATGGATTTCTGTTATGTTATGGTCTGGTCGCCCCTAGCTTTTTTCCCACCTGCTCCTACACCACAAAAAATCGCTTGTCAAAGCAGTTGGTGGTTAGGTATCCTTAACGCAAGTCTTAACCATCTCAACTGATGGAGTTTCAATGCTTCATCTATCGATTTGCCATCTTTACTTAGAACTCGTTTCCCAACAACAACATTGCTTACTCGGTCGTCCCATGATAGAAGAGCAATGCTTCAAAGACAACGATGATCGAAAACCAAGTAACCTACGAGTATCTTCTACTCTTAACGGCCATGTTTCACAGCCATAAAGTAGAACGTAGCGAAATGCTGTGCAGTACACTCGTCCTTTAGTCAGCAAACGGATATCTCGCAACTGAATCCATGCTGAGATTTCGTCAGTCACCAGGCCATCAACACTGATGAGACTCCCCAGATAAGTGAAGTAGTCGATACACTCAACTACTTCATTCCCTTTCACTAGTTCAAGTGCTGATGCAAGCCAATCGTAAAGCAACATTTTGTATGCCGAGGGGGAGGATTATGTCCCAAAAATGCTTGCTTTGTTAATTAAGGTGATAAAAAAAGACTGAATCTTTTAGGTGTCTTCACCGAAAACAACTATATCATCTGTATTTTCTAAGTCAGCAAATTGAATCTCCTACGAGAAGGTCAACTCCTGAAGAAAAGCCCATATACAATAATTCAAGATGTTAGAGTATATCCATTCTGAAAAACTGGATCTGATTTGGCTAAGAGATTAATGAGAAATTTAAATTGATTTTTGGCATGAACATTTTTTCCAGATGTTCATGACATTAGTTCTATCTCAACAGTTCTTCTTCTTATTATTATTATTGCCAATAGACATAAAATACGATGAAAGAACTTTTGCATGAGAAAAAAAATTAAAGTTTGTTATATTACAGAAAAGTAGATATACGCTTGTTAACCAAAGGACGAGTGTACTGCACAGCTTTTTGATTCGTCGTTCTACTTTATGGCTGTGAAACATGTCCCTGAAGAGTAGAGGACATTCGTAGGTTACCAGTCTTCGATCATCGTTGTCTCCGAAGCATTGCTCGTGTATCCTGAGAGTATTAGGTACGGATGGCAGATCAATAGATAAAGTAGTGAAACTTCATCAATTGAGATGGTTGGGACTTGCGTTTAGGATGCCTAGCCACCAACTGCTTTGACAAGCGATTTTTTGTGGTGTAGGAGTAGGTTGGAAGAAAGTTAGGGGCGACCAGACCATAACATAACAGAAATCCATGAACTCACTGACAAGTAGACTCAGTCGTGTTGGTAGATGTAGGCTACATGGTTGGGATCTGCGAGACGAAAGTCACCAATGGTTAGAGACCTTGAATGACATGGCTCAAAATCGTTCGCAATGGCGCCGGTGCATCCATTTGTTGTGCTCTCTCAACTCCTAATCTGGAATCGTCAACACCTCTACCTTTGTCTTTCTAACCTTATCTCACTCACTGAATTATACTTCTTGAATAATATCTTCAAACCCTAGTCTTCTTCATTACCAATAATACCTCTACTATCTCTATCACAATGGGATTTGATTTGACATTTTCGTCTGTGTGCTGATGTGGTATGGCAACCTGAACTGATGTGCAGTACTTACGAAGTTCTGCGTTATATCTGTCTGTCTGTCCTTGACCGGTAGCAGCTATACTGCAGTCTGAATCACCACTACATATTAATTCAAGTATTATTAGGAGTCAGTCGAGCCTTTCAAAGATGAACGCTTTGTTTAGAACAATGATTTTAAATTAGGTTCAGATTAAAGAAATATAACCAGTGGATAATGTTAGCCTTTTTATCATACTAATACCGTACATGGTATTTTCCTTAGTCTATCAGAGAACATAGTATTCTTGCAAATCAAACAGTACTTTTAATATCTGTACTTTAAAATAGTTGAAATGCTTGTCTGTGTGTATAGTTAGTTGCATGTTCTATAGATAACGTGAAATAATATTTAGTTATTGTTAGTGTGTTCGTTGTACGCCATTGTATGCTATTCTTTGATCTCAGCATAATTGAGCTGGGGTTTTTGTTTTGTAGACAACATTTCATGTTTCGCCATCACTGTTTGTTCAACGGCAATACTATTTAGTGATGATAAAAATCATGATCACTTCTCATTGATGAAAATAATTATTTCTGAGTTCCAGTATAAAAAATAATTTTTTTGGATATATTTTTGTTTGGGGACGTTTGGTCCCCAGAACTCACTTAAAGAAAGGTCCTAATTTTGCATGTTTTATGTGTCCGCGCCTAAGTTGCTTAGTTGACCTTGGGGAATTACATTTCCCATTTGGAAAATCCTTGGCTTTCATTGGTTGATGTGATTTTTTAGTACGCTATTTTTGTGGCTCTCCCAAGGACGTTGCTGTCGTTGTATAAATAAGCTCGATTTGTGTGCTTGTCAACCTCATATTTTCTGGGTGCTGGTAGAATACACTTTCTACGCCTTATCAAGACTTCTTGATATAGTTAGCAGGGCTGGGGACAAACGGATAAGAATAACCTATCGTGCACTGCATCGTTTGTCTTCGCTCTCCGTTTACCGAGTATGGTGAACTCGTCATAGCTTTCAAGCATATCAAGTTTTACATGTGAATTTTGTTGCCGCCGCTATCTTAAAAAGCATGCTTCTGAGGGTAATTTCGTTTAAAAAAGAATTGTAACTTTCTCAATGTTTTGTAAAGCATCTTTATCACCTATACGGTCGAATAAAACTCAATCCGATATCAATAATGTAACTTAATAATCTTCACAACAACCCCGCAATGCAATAATTACATGTGCTCACTAGTGACTAGCTTCTTCGTGAGGAATCTTCTCCGAATTCTAGTGGGAAGTCGTGACCAGTGAAGTTCAAACCTGTTCGGATGTATACAGTTTATGAGGTTGCGCAACTTCGTGAATTTGATCAAGTTAGATATTAACACCGTTAGATACTGGCTCAGTGGTCTAACGGTTAGACCGTTTGCGCACAATACCGAAGGTTCTGTATTCGAATCCTGCGGGGTGCAGGAGTTGTGGATGCGCACTGCCACTGAGGAGTCCCATACCAGGACTTGACGGCTGTTCAGTGCTTATTCCAGGTTTCTAATGGTGTTAGTCTAACATTGATCGATTCATGGTTTCAGTAATGTAACTTCATAATCTTCACAACAACCCAATTGTAGCGGTTTCAGAAATCCTTCTAATGTTTTTTTGTTTATTTGTAGGTAGGTGTTCAATAATTATTGTTTCTCTTTCTCATTGTCTCTTATTTATTTAGGCCATTACGTAATGTCACAGACACTTTTCCCCACCCTGAATTCCAAACAATCAATAATAATTTTATCAATGATAGTAGAACATCTGGTTTAGGCTCGTCGGATTCAAATTTATCTGGTGTTGTTTGCCGATGCGGTGCACCAGCGAAATTGTAAGTTATTATCGATTGATTGATTATGTTATTATTAAATGGAGGATATTGAAAATGATGACTGACACTGACTGAATAACTGACTGATAAGCTAGCTAGCTAGATAGATGGAATGTGATATACATCTATATCCGGCTTATAATTACTTTGTAGTGTGTCGTTTTCGACAGTGGGCTCATCATTTGTGTACACTGGCGAGCGAATGAACAGGCGAAGCGCGTTGGAGAACGGCTAATGAGCCAACTCCAAGAGATAGAGAGAGCATGACTAAGAATATATAGTCAGACAAACAGAAGACAGACATATGACCAACGAGATAGGTATGCACACACATGAATAAAAGCGACGAATGATTGACAAGGTCGAATGACAAGTGGAACACGTCATGTGAGCTCCTCATGCAAACCAGACAATAATAAGAACGAACGAATGGTACATATAAGCTGTTGCTGCGAAAGTAGCTTGGTTAAACAAAATTAATTGAAAGGGCTTAACCAAGTTAGATGTGAGCGAACTGGAATATTATATGTGGAGGCACTACAACTTCGTTCAAATAAAGTCTACCATGAACGATTGCTAAAAATGAAAGCAGTCAATCAATCAATCAATTCCGGATGTTATCAATGACATTTATCTATCTATCTCTTTACTAAATATTATTAAACGTCACATTGTTTCAAGTTTTAATCAGAAAAAATCATTTTCGTATTCCACAATCATCTGTAAGCAGGCGAGATATCCGCTTGCTAAACAAAGGACGAGTGTACTGTTCAGCAGGTCGCTGCGTCCTACTACACAGATGCGAAACATGGCCGTTAAGAGTAGAGCACATTCGTAGGTTAATAGTCTTCGGTCATAGATGTATTGGAAGCATTGCTCGTGTATCCTGAGACAACGGAGTATGCAATGCTATTGTTAGGACACGAGTTCTAGGTAAGGATGGCAAACCAACAGATGAAGTAATGAAACTTCATCAGTTGAGGTGGTTGGGACATGTGTTACGTATGGCTAACCACCGACTGCCTCGACGAGCTATGTTTCGTAGTGTAGGAGTAGGTTGGAAGAAAACTAGGGACGGCCAAACCAAAACATGGCAGAAATCCATGAAATCACTGACAAGTGAACTGAATCATGTTGGTAGATGTAAACTACCTGGTTGGCGTCCGCGAGACGACAGTCACCGATGGTTAGAGACCTTGAATGAAATGGCTCAGAATCGTTTGCAATGGCGCAAGTGCATCCACTCTTTGAGCTCTCTCAAATCCTAATCTTCTGGATTCGTCAGCACCTCTATCTTTCTCCTTCCAAATTTATCTTCCTGAATTATACTTCTCGAATCATATCTTCGCTGCCTAATCTTCTCCATTGCTGCTAATACTTCTACTATCGCTATCACTCTTGGATTTGAACTGACAGTTGCGTCTCTGTGATGATGTGTTACGGCAACCGGAACTGATTTACCTATGTACGAAGTTTTGCGTTTTATCTGTCTGTCATCTGTAAGCACAGGACGAGGACTGTATTATCGTAAAGATAAAAGATTCATGTAAGCGGTTCATTTTGAAGATGCTGAAAAAGCTCGAAAACTTAGTCGGATTTTATTATTTATGCAATGACTTGTGATTTGTTTGATCATCGCCTACCACCATGAGACCGCATTATGTAACGATACTTCACTGCTTTGTGAACTAAACACCTGTAGATGAATAGAGCTAGTGAAGTGATCCTTTGCGATGACTACTCGGGCAGTATCCCAATCATTCAGCGCACAAAATCAATTATGGTACATTAGCATTTGCTGGCGTTGTTGTTTCTAAAAATGTCTACTGGGCAGTAAGATTATATAGAAGTATGTTATGTGAAAACTGTCGGTAGTGTATTTTTTGCATATTTTTGATCAGTTGTTTGTAATATAACGGAATACATTGAAATTATTTCCACTCATCATCTCATGATATATATGAATTATACTACAATAATTAAGATTGGTGATGAATTTGATGTTATACTATTTTCATAAGATTGAACTGTCAAATGAGTCGCTATTTACAGAGATTAGATCAGAGTGTATATATCAGCTGCATGACCTTTTTATGAGAAGTTGGTAAAATGTGTTAGCTCCTTTCTTCAAATGGCCTTACTGCTGGAGGCGGGAATTCATGAGGTAAGGTAAGGTGTGACATTTTTAGGATCGACCTTTCTTAACTCCTTCCTTTCTTGTAAGAAGGAAGCATCGATGGAGATGCTGATTGTCCGATGGAAACAACTTACCACTTACATACCAATCTACAGTCAACAGTACAACTTCATCCCCAGACCTTGAGTTACTACTTTCAGTCTTACTGTTCTCTAACCGAATTTCCTGGTATGATAAAACTCAAACGAACAAGTTTGTCAACCGTATAGCTCGAATGAATCATTACGGTAGGCAAGTCCAAGAGCCATGTCAAGTTAGCAGCTACGGTCTTTCATCTTTCTCTTCTCAAGTTTACTTTACTATTGTTATATACTCCTTGAATAGCATCTACAATCTCAAATTTCTCCGATTACTGCTTATACTTCTACTACATTGAAAAGCGCATCTCTGTGTGCTAATGTAGTATGAAAACTTGAATTGATGTACGTACATACGGAGTGCTACGTTGTATTATATTTTTCTTTCCTGAGATTTCATTATTTCAATGATGATGAATTACTTCCAACTTGTTTCTTTTTTCTCTCATAAACAAACTACTAGACTTGTTGTCAGTAAACAATCATCTAACAAAGGTCGTCATTTCTACGCATGTCCAAATGGTCGACCTAATCATAATGCTGACGGTGGTGGTGGTGGTGGTGGTCCAGGAACTGGATGTAATTTCTTCCAATGGGCAGATCATATTGATCCAACAGCTGATCAGACAGATTCATTCACAACTGGAGGACAATCGAATAGACGTTATACATCTGGACCAAGTGTTGTTGAACAAAGATCCAATTATTATTATAATAGAACATCATTGAGTACAGATAGTAATGTGTCTGTTGGTCATGTCCCATCATGGCCTCCTCCTCCTTCTGTGACAAATAACTCAAGAGGTAAGTCGCTTATTGTTAAAATATTCATCCAATATCGTAAGAGAATTAATTATTGGTCAATTCTTATTGGTTCATTCCTATTGGTCAATTTTATGGTCACGTACTTCAAGTGTTGTTTCTTATTGGTTGTCCTGACTATCAATGTCATTTGAAATGTTGCTTCTTATTGGTCGTCTTAACTGTCAATGTCACAGAATTCGATGCTGTTTTCTATTCAGCCTAAATGTATAAATAAGCATTATCTGTAGCGTTTTGTGACCAGGACCCGGTCCCGGATCCTTATTCCGGGATCCTGATTCTCTTCTGGACTCGGACCTCAGACTTCTGGCTGCATGTAGAATACAGGTCCTACTTATTTTTACTCATTATGGGGGTTGGGATAATCGGATTAGAGTAGCATGTCGTGTCGCCGGATCCTCGCTCTCGTTTTCCGACTAAGGTAATCAACTCGTAAAAGTTCAAGCATATCAAAATGACGTGTTTACGTGCAGGCGTAACACTTATTATTCATTAAATGATTTTTCTTTGTTAAAACAAACTAATCCACTTTCATTGATCTTCATTTCATTTCCCAAGGTGGAACATCTCGAAATAAAAATCGTGACCGTAGTTCATCTGCTGCTGCTTCATCCTCGTCTGCTACTACTGCAAGATGTTGTGGATTATGTCGACAACCTGGTCATACACGTAATCGATGCCCTCATGCAACAACATAAAATTCTTTATTCTTTATTTTTTCATTCATCACAATGTACATATTATACAGGCATTTTTTTTAAAAAAATTTTCTTTATTGGAAAAGAAAAATTCAAGTAATTAATTAAATAATTTTTTATTATATAAATGAGATTATTTTTTGTAAAAATACAATTTATATTTTATTATTATTGCTTTTTTTTTGTACGGTCTCTTGTAAATAAATAAAAAACAGATACATGATACACATTTGTTTTTTATATGCTTGATATCCTTAATTACTTACTTAATTAATTACGCCTGTTAGCCCCCCTCCTCCAACGGAGCATAGTCCACCGACCAACGTTCTCCAACCTACTTCTGTCCTAGGCTTCCCTTTCCATTTATGACCAATCGTTGTTCATTCTTCTCATGTCTGTCTTCATTTCTCGACATAATGTGTTCCTTAGTCTTCCTTTGAACTTGAAGGTTCCAAGTGATGGCCTTTTTATATGAAAAGTTTTTGGAGTATTAGCTCCACTCTTTTTAAAGCCCTTAGTGGGCACCCTTACCGATGGAGACGGAAATCTGTGAGGTAGGATGAGGTGTGACATTTTTAGGGTCGACCTTTTCTAATCCGTTCCTTCCTTGTGAATAGAAGGCAGCATCGGTGCAGATGCTGGTTGTTCGAGGGAAACACCTTACTGCTGCTGTCACACGCCTCTACAGTCAGAAGCACGACTTCGCCCTCAGACTTTGAGTAGCTGCTTTTAGTCTCATCGTACTCCAATCGACCTGCCTGGCATGGTAGAACCTTCAGGAACATATGTTCCAGCCAATTTTAGCTCGGTTGGGTCATCACGATAGGCAGGTAGCAGCTTCGGTCGGGTCATTCACTGGAATCTGGTTTTTTATCTCCCACAGTAAGTTGTTACTGATAGTGTCTGGCCAACGAATCCGTAGACAACTGTTAATAAACACTTGTACCTTCTGGATGGATGGCTTCGGTAGTTTTCCAAGTTACCTCCCCATACAATAAAACTATCTTGACAATTGTATTGCAGATAGTGACTTTGTTATAGGTTGATAGTCGTTTCGAGTTCCAGATGTCCTTCAGTTGTAGAAATGCTGTCCTTGTTTTGCCGATCCGCGCCTTCACATCTACATAAAATCCACCGTACTCATCGATGGTGCTATCCAGATATGTAAAGCTTTTCAAGTTCTCCAACGCTTCTCCTTTACAAGGGATTTGTTTAGGACATGCATTGTATCGGAGAGTCTTGGTTTTCCGTTTGTGTATGTCGAGACCTGCTTCTGCTATATAGGCTGCTGCTACACTGGGCGTCTTCTCGTGCATTGGTTGTTGCGTGTGCGATAGAACAGCCAGATCATCTGCGAAGTCCAGATCGTCCAGCTGCATCCTGGTTGTCCAGTTCACACCGTACTTCCCTTCAGGTGTTGACGTCTTCATAATCCATTCGATCACCAAGAGAAAGAGAAAGGATGAGAGTAAGCAAACATGCCTAACACCGATTCTCAACTCGAACCAGTGTGTTAGCTGTCCTCTGCGCACGATTCTGTAGTTGAATCAAAATCATAAGAATTCCGTATGATGTTGACTATCTTCTCAAGCACGCTGTAGTGTCGAAGAAGCCTTCATAGTATTTTGCTGTCCACCTTATCGAATGCTTTCTCGTAGTCAATGAACCTGATATAGAGTGGTGAGTTCCATTCAATTGATTGTTCCACAATGATGAGTAATGTTGCAGTTAGGTCGGTATCCAATCAAACCTTTCACGAAATCCAGCATGTTGATCTTGAAGTCTACGAAGACTTGCTTGGTACTGTGAGAAGAGTAATGCCTCTGTTGTGTAGATTAATTCTCACTTAATTTTGCATAATGTGATGGTTGCATGCACTGAATTGGTCGAACTGACAGATTTTTTTTACAGAATCAGTCTCCTAACATCAGAGCCACTCATTAAAGTTGACTGAATGAACATATATGCTAGGAAATTTAAATTGTTACCTTAATACAATCTCGTCAATATATCGGTTGCGAAAAACAATTAATGATTCTTCACATTTATCTGTCATTTCATGAAAATTATCAATGTTCACATCATTCACTGACAATAAAACTTGCACCACACACACACACACAATAATTCCGGTCTATGTCGACTTATAATCGATAGATTTATTCAAATTTATATATTACTTAAAAAAAATATTCCTAATAGTGTAACTCTTTATAGTTTATAAAGTAGTTAAATGAATTTTTAATTAATGTAACATAATTAACACAACTTTTCACATACATACATTTAAAATGAATTGAACAAATTGTGACCACTCTTAAATTAAAAATATAAGTCTCGTCTAAAAATATAACTTAAGTGGGGTTTTTTTTTTGGTCGGTAAGTGTAGGCTGTGATGTCGATTACGCTATAATAACCACGAGATGGTTAGTTATTTGTTATGTCAAAACTATTTAATTTTGTGTTTTGCAATAAATTATATGTAGTTTATAAAATTTTGTAAAAAGTAATATTTTCCGCTTTTATTTGTCTGATAAACTCTAATTTCCGTTAGAAAACAGAATTTGTCTATTATTCTGTGTTGAAATCATGAATGAATCATTTTTAGACTATTATTAGGAATCTAGAAACATTAGACGGCCGTCAAGTCCTGATGCGGGACTTATCAGCATTGAGCATCCATGACTGCTGCTACTGGCAGCATTCGGAACTAGGACCTTTGGTCTTATGAACGAACGCCTAACCACTGGACTGGCATCCAATAGTGTTTATGTCTAACTCTGATCAATCTAAGGATTATGCGCAACCCTACTCACTGTCTTTGGTAGTTGATACCTACATACACCCGACATAATTGAACTTCACCAGTTATATCTCACTAAAACTCCGAGAATTTCCTCACGAATCTAGTCATTAGTGAGCACATTTTCTGTACGACATTTATTGTCAATGTAATCGTTTCGCTGGCCGATAAATACTTCCTGATATTCCTCAAGCGAAAGTGGTCCATGATAATGGGGACGTTAGATCTCCAGAACTCACTTGATAAAGGTTCTAAGTTTGGATGTTTTCACGCATGGGGTGATCAGTTGACGTTGAGATTACATTTCCCACTCGGATGTGATATTTTAGTACGCTATTTTTCTGGCTCTCCCAAGGACGTTTCTATAATGTATAAATGAGCTCGATTTGTGTACTTGTCGACCTCGTGTATTTTCTGAGTACTTGTAGAATACACTTTCTATGCCCTATCAAGACTTCTTCCTCTATCTAGTGGGGGATTGGGACGCTTGGATTAGAATAGCCTATCGTGTCACTGGATCATTTGTCTTCGCTCTCGTTTACCGACTAATGTGAACATTCAAGCATAACAGATGAACAGACTGACCGATGATAATTTGTAACCTAATCAACTCTTAATAATGTAAGGTATTTCCTACTCTAAGCTTTATGAATTGGTTTTTGCGCCACACATTCTGATTCTCAGTTGTGTTTATCATAGTTCATATTGTGTGTGAAATGTCACTGCTAGCATCATCGTAGATCAAAACTTTGTTTGTATTTTTGTTCCACGTTACATCCATAATTTTAGTATTTCATAATTGAATAGAGAAACTTTTACGATAACAATATAAAAATAATAATAACAAATACAAATTGATTAACGTGTATAAATTGATGTTGAGCGATGGACAGACACAAAACAGGAAACATCACAAAAATGTCTGTCATTAAATAACCAGCATACATAATAAACATACTGCTAACTAGACTGTCGGCGGTATTTGTATCAACATACATATCAACATAAATTGACTGCACCAGTACAACACCAACATAAAATGTGTATGTATATATCCAATTAGAAAATAATTTGTCAGTTCAATTTACATCTAAACTACACTTTTTGATTACAACAATCTATCTCTCGGTGGCGAAGAATGCAAAAGTCAGATAGAACTGACAATGCCAAGGTAGGTGGTTGGTTGTATTTGGGAACTTGAACTGATCAACGTGAGTACGAAGTTCTATGTTGTAGCTGACTGACTGAACTCTGATAAATTCACCTACTACTCAATTCTCATTATAAACAAACTATTCATCTTGAGTGTCATGCTCGTTCCAGGATAGAAACAGTGAAACATTAGACGATCAATTGTGATTACTGATAGACCATAATCAAGGTTACATCACATTTCAATGAGTCGTCATCAATTTCACCCATCACAATACATAATAAATACACCAAGTAGTTCATGACACATTCGCATGAAAGACCAGTTCATATGTCTGTTGCTCACGTTTTGGTTTATAATAGACTCGCCATATTGACAACTTCAATTGACTGATAAATGATGTGGCACAACAATCAACCACGAGAAATGTCATATCTCATAACATATCTTGAGTAATTGATGCGTTAAATGATGAGGCCAGTGTGTACGTTGTGGAAATCGATGCATAGTTAGTTGACTGACTGACTCAACTTTACAACCACCTATCATTGATTGAGCTGTGGTATTTTTGTTTCATGTTTCAGGTAAATTATGTTGCAATCGGTTGGGATAAAAATCTTACACCAACATTAGAAGGTTTAGATCCGATGATGGTAAGCGTTATCTCTCTCTGTGTATGTGTGTGTAAGAGGAAATCGCTTTCCTTTTTCACCGGTTTGTCTATATTTCTAAACAATATAACTTCACAAGACTCCCCATGGAACCCCTTCTGAAGGGGTTTCTGCTGGTCCCAACTCGGGATAAAAGAGGAGGGTTGAACATTGGAGGTTGGGGACCCCATCTAGTAGAAACCCAACTCTCTAGAAAAAAAAGCGCTAACCAAAAATAACAATTCGCTGGTCAGCGGCCTATTAACTTCATTAGGCCATAAAAAGCGTAAGTAATAGCTTCACAGATCAATGCGAAAACGTACACATACACTAAATACATTACTAATAATTCATTGTTGTTAAATTCTGTCCATGTATAAATATATCTGTTAGGATATTTATCCATTATCCTGAAAGCCTAATTCTATTAGTCAATTTCTATTGGTCGTTCTAACTGTCAGTGTCACATAATTCAAATATTGTCTCCTATTCGACCTAACTGTATAAATACGCATTATCTGTAACGTTTTATGACCCGGATCCTTAGTCCAGGATCCTGATTCTCTTCTGGACTCGGACCTCGTACTTTCTGAATACTTGTAGAATACATGTTCTACTTCATATCAAGTCTTCTTGTTTTACTCAATGGAGAATTGATACGCTCGGATTAGAGTAGCCTATCTAGTCGCCGGTTGGTCAATCCTCGCTCTCGTTTTCTGATTAAGGTAAACAACTCGTAATAGTTGAAAGCATATCAAAATGACATGTTCACGTGCATGCGTAACAGTCACACAATTCTATGCAGTTTGGAACGATTTCTGATGAGATTTTAAGGTTTTAAGTATGTTAGGATATTCATCCAACATCCTAAAAGAATTATTGGTCAATTCCTACTGGTCAATTTTATGGTCGTCCTAGATACCAATGTTACGTGCTCCAATGTTGTTTTCTTATTGGTCATCCTGACTATCAATGTCAATTCAAATGTTGCTTCCTATTGGTCGTCTTAACTGTCAATGTCACATAATTTAAATATTGTCTCCTATTCAACCTAACTATTAAATACACATTATGAACCGGATCCTTAGTCCAGGATCCTGATTCTCTTCTGGACTCGGACCTCGTACCTTCTTGATGCTTGTAGAATACAGGTTCCACTTCATATCAAGTCTTCTTCTTCTTCTATTCTATGAAGATTTGGGACGATCGGATTAGAGTAGCAAATCGTGTCGCCGGATCATCGATCCTCGCTCTCGTTCACCGACTAAGGTCAACAACTCGTAATAATTCAAAGCATATCAAATTGACATGTTGACTGATGAGCGCATTTGTAACAACAATATGATTGTTGAATAGTAATAATAATAATAATTATTATTATTATTATCATAATAAATTCATTAATTATCAGTAAATTTTCGTAAATTTAATACTTCTCATCATTTAATTATTTCAATAAAAAATAAAAATCAGAACAAAATTAAAAATTGTGAAAAAAAAATTGTGCTGTATCACCCCACCACCACCACCAGTATCAATCAATATACACTACTGATTTCATTTACAAGTAGTAATAAACGCAAAAACAGAAAAAATAATCAGAAATTGGATTTGTGTTCTCAGTGAGAAAAGAATGAATCAGAGAGAGAGAGAGAGAGACAAGAAAGGCATACAATTTGTGCATTTATGATTATCATGAAATAAGTTTAATAAAATTCAATAAATATATATAAGGAAATGTAAAAAATTTTTGGAGAAAAAATAAATATTTAAGAACATAACACAACACACACACAGATTAGTTAGTTTTATTGCCCAAATTTTGATGAAACAATAATTTGAAATGATTATTATTTCGGTTGTATAATTTTACTTGCTAATTGAACTTCTTTGTCAATTTTTTTCTGATTACGTTGTTCATAAAGAAATCTGTAATTTTTGTTGATTTTATCGAGGCGTACACAGTGTGGGTGTGTGTGCGCGTGTGTAAGTTGATTTTTGTGGAGGTCGAGGAGGAGGAGGAGAAACAAAGAAATAAAACATGTACAATTAAATCAATGAACATTTGGTTAGTATTTTTTTCTTTAAGCACAAAACTTTAGATAACAGCTACAATCTAATACATTTGAGTTGGATACTTACTTTTTTAAAAGTTAAGCTCTAAGTGAGAACAGCTGATAGACACGTTGCAAATGGAGATCGGTATCGCAAAAGTTTGCTTATGCTCACTCTTTCTCCTTATGGTCGATTGGATTATGAATACATCAACATGGGGGTGAGTGGAAGCAAGGGATACAGTAGACAGCTAGGATGCAACTGGACGATCTAGACTTCGTAGATTGTTGGGGACGTTAGAACCCAAGAACTGACTTAGAAAAGATCCTAATTTTGGATTTCATGCTGATTAGTTGACCCTGAGATTACATTTCTCACTCGGAAAATCCTTCACTGTTATAGGTTGATGTGTTATTTTAGTACGATATTTTTCTGGCTCTCCGAAGGACGTTCCGATCATGTATAAATAAACTTGATTTGTGGGCTTATCGACCTCGTATTTTTTGGGTGCTTTTAGAATACACTTTTACGTTTTGTCAAGACTTCTTATTTTACTTAGTGGGGACTTGGGAAACTCGTATTAGTTTCAAACATATCAACTGACGAGCATAACGTAGATGATCTAACTTTTCTATCCCGCACGCAACAACAAATGAAAAGGAAGACAACAAGTGTAGCACCAGCCTATGCATCAATAAGAATTTCAAGACAATGGATGACAAAAGAACCAAGAAGGGGGATTGACATAGATTCGGACAATCACTTGGGGTGGTGGTGGTAGCCAAAATGAAACTGACACTCAAGAAGCACTGGACAACTGGTTGAACATCATTACAGAAGTGTGACGCCGAAAATTGGAGAAACATGAAAGCCATCATCCTAAGGATACAAGTATTTATCAACAGTTGTTTACGCCAGATACTGAGGATCCGTTGGTCAGACACCATCAGTAACAACCTTCTGTGGGAAATAACAAACTATATTCTAGCGGAGGAAGAAATCAGGAAGAAGCACTGGGAGTGGATAGGACACACAACTGCGTCACAAGACAAGCCCTCAATAAGAATCTTCAAGGTCACAAGGAAAAGAGGAAGACCAAGGAACACATTCCGGTGAAAAACGGAGACAAACATGAGAAGAATGAGCAAACATTCGACAGAACTAGAAAGGAAGACTGCTCTAGGAAAAAGAAAGTGATGATTGACTGATCTTCTTAGATATGGAACTATAAAACCCGTCAGTTTATTGAGAGCCACAACCTGAAATAGACAATACTCCTAATTTCTACAGTTTTTATTCACTGCAGTACAAATGAGGCTTGGTTAAACGCCTCTTCAAATACAACAGATACTTTCAAAGGTGATGCTGAACTATTGACTGAGACAATCATTTCAAACGGTTATCTACTAAAGTTTTTAAACAAGTGTAAAAATCAGTTAAGAGAAAAGCCTGTTTTTTTTCATTCAGCTGAACAGAAAAAACAGTTATATCACTGTACCGTTTGGAAGCGAATCAAATGGTCTAATCTTAGGACAGCGATTAAAAGCGGCCACAGAGGAAAACGTACAATGCTGCTAAACAGGATTATAATTGAAAAAAACTTAGCCCATAATTGCACATAGGCCTAGACATCCCATTGCATTTATCAAATTACATGTTTGTATGGACACATATACACAGGGAGGAGTAACCATATATAGCAATCAATGGTTATGAAACATGTACCTAACTGGCTTCAAAATCAATTCATGTCAAATGGACCGATAAACGCGGGAAGTAAAAAACCATGTTCATCAATCGCGAAACACATAATTAAGGCGGAGCATAAGAATGACATCAAAACGGCCTTTCAAAAACATTATAGATCAACGTTCAAGGACAACATCTGAAGTTTATGGAAGCCTCGGCTATTATTCGTCAATTAACACCCCCCCCCCCACTTATGTGTACAGAAACAATTTATTATAACCTTGAATTTAAACCGGTAATCTTTATGACCTAAGACAGTGTCCTTTCTATACTGTGTTCAATTTCGTTCGGCTTTATTAACAATGATCACCTTATGTTTAGTTGAACTTTCATTTAAATGACCTTTAATTAATTTTTATGAAAAAATGACTTGACCAGTTTGTTTGAAATGCATAGCGCAAACAGATTACATATTTCATATCACTTACGACTTTGTCAAAATTTATAAAATGGACTAAAAGAAGACGAAACACTTTGTCAACATCCCACCTTGTTCAGTTAGTCAAATGCAACGAAGAACCTAGCATTAATTAGCACAATGAGATGAAACTGTTAGAACAAAATCTCACAGCACTAGTGGTTGCAATAGTCTAAATGATAATCGAGGAGATTATTAGGCATCGAAGATACGATTCAAGAATTCAGAATATTAAGGATCTGAGGGAAGACAAAGAACAATTCCGAACCATATATCATTCAAATGGTCTGCATCGGTTAACACGGATCAACTCAATCAATGGTCAGTGATTTTATAAACGGGTGTTATATCTTGATTTGGCAGTGCCTAATTTTCTTCAAACTTACTACTACAGAAGTTAACAATGTTCGCTGAGGTTGCCGGTTATTGGGTACAACATATAGCACATGTCCCAATCACCTCAGTCAATGAAAAATTAGCTTATCAATCGACTGACTCATCATGCTTCGAAGATACCACTGATAGAATACTAGTAGCTTGTATTTTTAAGCGATCAACTCCTGAGCAGTAAATTCATCCATCATGCCTACGCCACAAATGGCGCAAGTTGACAAACGCTACAGTCCAACGTTTTGAATCCATGCCTAGATTTTGTCAGACAACAAACCATCAGGACAAATGAGACTCTAAAGGTATAAGGGAAGCGGTCGATATATTCAAATACACCACTCTCGTTCCAAACTACTTCCATGTTATGTAAACTTTTGAATGAAACTGACTTTTAAGTAGTTATTAGTAATGCAAATTAACTGTGCTCACTAACGACTAGCTTCTTCGTGAGGAATCTTCTCTGAGTTCTAGTGGGAAGTCGTGATCAGGGAAGTTCAGACCTGTTCGGGTGTAGACAGTAACCACTACCGAAGACTGTGTATGCGGTTGTGCGCAACTCCGTGAATTTGATCAAGTTAGACATTAACACCGTTAGCTACCGGCTCAGTGGTCTATCGGTTAGGGCGTTCGCGCACAACACCGAAGGTCCTGGGTTCGAATCCTGCGGGGTGCAGGAGTCGTGGATGCGCACTGCTGTGGAGTCCCATACCAGGACGAAACGGCCGTCCAGTGCTTCCAGGTTTCTAATGGTGGTCTACTAACATTGATCGATTCATGGTTTCAAAAATGTGTGTGTAACTTAACAATCTTCACAACCCCGTAATGCAAAAAAACTATACACTTTATAACGTAAGATCACTTGCCTATTTTTCATAATACGAGATATAACCATTGAAGTTGTTACATTACTTCCACTGTCAATTCTACGCAGAATACCACGTTCTTTACAAATCTTTTAAGAAATGAAGAATTAGGAAAAAACAATAACAATCAATAAAATTGGTGAATTGATTGCATTTACTACTATAAAACTTGAAAAGTCCCCTCTCACAGCCACACGTACATATATATTATCAGAATTAAGGAAGTCTTACTCATTGCCTACTCGTCACAAGAGTTTTGGCTAATGAAATGAGAATATAGAAACTGTGTCAGACAGTCGGTTGGTTACAACGTTGTTGGGGATGTTAGATCCCCAGAACTGGCTTGATAAATGTCTTAGCTTTGGATTTCACGTTTGCCAGCATGAGCTGATCAGTTGACCTTGTGAGATTTCATTTCCCACCAGGAAGATCCTTGACTGTGATTGGCTGCTGTGTATTTTAGTGTGCTATTTTCGTAACTGTCCGAAGGACGTTTCTATGATGTATAAATAAACGAGAGTTGTGTGTTTGATTGTATTGTGTGATTGCTGGGTGTTTGTAGAATATACCTTTCTACGCTTAGCAAGCCTTCTGTTTTATAGCTTGGGATTCAAGGTAGCCTATCTGGACGCTGATTCATTGTCTCGTTCGCGTTTATCGACTAAGGTAAACTTGTAATAGCTTCAAGCATACTTAGTGACGAACCCAATAAACGTCGAACTACGTACGTACGTACATCAGTTCAAGTTGCCATACTACATTAGCACACAGAGATGCAATTGTCAATTGAAATCAGATAGTAGTAGAGCTAGTAGAAGTGTTAACAATAAACGAAAGAGATCATTGATCGAATATATCATTTAAAATGTATACCCCAGCGGAATCAGTTAAAAAAAAAGAGACAAAACGGTAATAAGGAATTCAGAAGATTAGGATTTGAGAGAACACAAAGAATGGATGCACCTGTGCCAGTGCAAATGGTTTTAAACCAAGTCATCCAAGATTTCTAACCATCGAATACCCCGACCAGTTAGTCTACATACACCAACATGACTTGATCCAGTCATCAGTGACTTCATGGATCTGTGACATGTTTTGGTTTAGCAGACTCTAGGTTTCCTCGAACCTACTCCTACATCGTAAAACATAGCTCGTCGAGGCAGTCCGTGGTTGGGCATTCGTAACACATGTCCCAGCCATCTCAACTGATGAATTTTCAATACTTCATCCATTGATCTACCTGACCTGGTATATTAAAAACCATCTAAAACAGAAAATCGTACTGATAATATTATTTAGCGACTAGTTTCAACATATACTCCTGAAATTCTAGTGAGAAGCTGTAACCAGTGGGGTTTAATTCTTATTGGTTGCGCGATAGTAATCCACCGTAGGAAATGAATGAAGATTCACACAAAATTATAGATTGATAGAAATTAGGCTCAGTGATACATTGGGCGTGTTTGTACGCCAAACCGAAGCGTTCAATCCCACTATGAAGGGGGGCTATATGACGGGGTATCGATGAGAAATTCCACATTAGAATGAATGATTTAAAAAATGGCAACATGAATTCAATCTTCTCACAAATCCACTATACTCTGATTGATATATAATAATTTTGGCACCATAACCTACTATTTTTAGAAAATATTTTTTAAATTTACAGATTTTCATATAAATAAACAAACGAGTTTTAATTGAACATTGACATAAAATCATCATATTGAACGAGTTATTTAATATGGAATTTGATTTTTTTGATTTTAGTTTTTCACAAGTGAATATATTGTTTATTTCACGAGAGAGAGAGAGAGAGATGTTATCACCACGAACAACAATAACAACAAAACCAACATACAAAATATTGAACACATTATCAGAATAGTACTACTAATTATAAAAATAGGTCAAGACTAATAAAGTACAATCCTGCTGTCATGTGTGTAGGGCAATAACTAACTACTATTGAAGACAATGAATGAATGAGTTGGTGCAAAAAAAACTTGGATCAATCAAGGTTAAACATTAACACTGTTTGTTATGTTCGTCACTAAGTATGCTTGAAGCTATTACAAGTTTACCTTAGTCGATAAACGCGAACGAGACAATGAATCAGCGTCCAGATAGGCTACCTTGAATCCCAAGCTGTAAACAGAAGGCTTGATAGGCGTAGAAAGTATATTCTACAAACACCCAGCAATCACAGTACAATCAAGCATACAACTATTGTTTATTTATACATCATAGAAACGTCCTTGGGACAGTTACGAAAACAGTGCAATAAAATACACAGCAGCCAATCACAGCCATGGATTTTCCTGGTGAGAAATGAAATCTCCAGGTCAACTGATCAGCCCATGCTGGCAAACGTGAAATCCAAAGCTAAGACATTTATCAAGCCAGTTCTGGGGATCAAACATCCCCAACACTGTTGGATGCCAGATCAGTGGTCCAGAGGTTAAGCGTTTGTGGGCGAGACCGATGGTCCTGAATTCGATTCCCACGAGCGAGGGTACTGGATGCAAACTGCCGATGAAGAGTCACATACTAGGACAAAAAACGGTTGTCCAGTGCATCCAGGTTTCTTTCAAATGATAGTGTCTAACATTGATCGATTCATGGTTGCAATGGAAATTAATAAACAGTTAGTCAGTTGCAACGTAGAACTTCGTACGTATGTACATAAGTTCATGTTGCTATACCACATTAGCACACAAAGACGCAAATGTCAAATCAAATCACATAGTGATAAAGATAGTAGAGGTATTAATGATAATGAAAAATACTAGGGTTTGAAGATATTATTCAAGAAGTATAATTCAGTGAGTGAGATAAGGTTAGAAAGACAAAGGTAGAGGTGTTGATGAATCCAGAAGATTAGGATTTGAGAGAACACAAAGAGTGGATCCACCTGCGCCATTGCAAACGATTTTTAGCCATGTCGTTCAAGGTCTCTAACCATTAGTGACTTTCGTCAACCTACATCTACCAACATGACTCAGTCCACTTGTCAGTGACTTCATAGATATATGTCATGTTTTGGTCTGGCCGCCCCTAACCACAAAACATCTCTGGTCGCGGCAGTCGGTGGTTAGGCATACGTAACGCATGTCCCAACCAACTCAACTGATGAACTTTCACCACTTCATCTATTGATCTGTCATTATTACCTAGAACTCGTGTCCTAAAGATAGCATTGCATACTCGGTTGTCCCATGATACACGAGCAATGCTTCGGAGACATCTATGATCGAAAACAAGTAACCTACAAACATCTTCTACTCTTAACGGCCATGTTTCGCATCCGTATAAGAAAACGGAGTGCAGAGTGCAACCACGACTCCTGCACTTCACAGGATTCAAACCTTGGACCTTCGGTCTTGCAAGCAAAAGCCTAACTTTTGGACACCTAGATTGATCGAAGTTAAACATTAACAGCGTTGGATGCTAACTCAGTGGTCCGGAAAGTTCAGCGTTCGTGTGCAAGACAGAACTGTCTGGCTTCGAATCCTGAGAGTAGCATGAGTCTTCGATACGCTCTACCGCTGATGAATCCCATACCAGGACGGAACAGCCGTCTTTCAATGCTTTCTAACATTAGTCTAACAATGTCATTGATTGATAATTTCAATGTCTCATTAAAAAAAAAAACACGAAACTCCATAAATTAAATTGAATAAATAAACTGACTGACTGACTGGCTAATAAACAATTTTCACATTATGAATGATAATGAATGAATGACCCTCTTCTAATGAATTGATTTAAAAAAAATTTCAACTTAATTATTAATTCATAATTATTATTATTATGAGTTCATAATAATATTTATTAGATAATCAATTAAGTTTTTCTTTGATATCATTTCTCCAAAAAGAAAAAAACTAAGAAACTTTCTACACTACTAAATGGTTGTGAATTCCTTCCTTTTTTTTAAAAAAAAAAGAACAATATCCATCTATGTTTGCGTGTGTGTGTGCGTGTTTTAGATATTTTTTTTAAAAAGTATTTGTGTTGAATATTCTGCATAGATTAAAGACTGTTTATCGTCATCATGTCATCAGTTAAACATACTCCGCCTGGAGCTCCTGCTTAGGGGGCTACTGACGGCCCGAAGCCTGATTAAAGGAGGAGGATTGGATGTTGGTGTGTGTGTGTGTATGTGTATGTGTGTGGTTAGCGACGCCATCCAACAGGAAATGAACTCGTTCAACAAAAAAAACAAACCGCTGACCATTAGCTGCTAAACAAAAACGACAACTATAACACAACATTTCGATCGATGAATGTTAGAGAATGTAGGAAATTGAACAAAGATTGTAAAATGCTATACTGTTTGTTAATATGTACGTTATGTGGGTTTTAATTTTTCAGACCACCATACGATAAGACTGATGCTATATTCAGTCAGTTTGTTAGATGCGACGTAGAACTTTGTACGTAAGTACATCAGCTCAAGATGCCATACCACATTACCACACAGAGACGCAATCGTCAATTCAAATCCAAGAGTGATAGTGATAGCAGAAGTATTAGCAGTAATGGAAAAGATTAGGGAGCAAAGATATGATTCGAGACGTATAATTCAGTGAGATAAATTTAGAAGGAGAAAGGTAGAGATGATGAGGAATTCAGAAGATTAGAATTAAAAAGCACACAAACATAGCAAATTGTTTGTTTGTTTGTCAGTCAAACCATTCTAATCTAGTTTTTTAAATGAACCAAAACAATCATATCAACATAAAGATAAGTTACTACCTCGTTGGTAGAAAGCTATTCATTATGACATCCTTGTTCTGATTATCGGTGAATTACAATCTGGAACTTCGTACGTAAGTACATCAGTTCAGGTTACCATACCACATTCGCACACAAAGACGCAACTGTCAGTTCAAATCCAAGAGTGATAGTGATAGTAGAATTATTAGCAGTAATGGAGAAGATTAGGAAGCGAAGATATGATTTGAGAAGCATAATTCATTGAGATAAGTTTAGAAAGAGAAAGGTAGAGGTGATGATGAATCCAGAAGATTAGAATTTCATAGAACACAAATGATGGATGCACTGCACCATTGCAAACGATTTTGAGCCATGTCATTCAAGGTCTCTAACCATCGATGACTATCGTCTCGCGGACCCCAACCAGATAGCCTACATCTACCAACATGACTCAGTCCACTTGTCAGTGACTTCATGGATTTCTGTCATGTTTTGGTCTGACTGCCCCTAACTTTCTTCCAACCTACTCTTACACCACAAAACATAGCTCGTCGAGGCAGTAGGTGGTCGGGCAATCGTACCACATGTCTCAACCACTTCAACTGATGAAGTTTTTCAATACTTCATCTATTGACCTGCCATTCTTACCTAGCACCCGTTCCTAACAACAGTATTGCTTACTTGGTTGTCCCACAATACACAAGCAATACTTCTGCGACATGTATGATCGAATACTAGTAACCTACGAATATCTTCTACTCTTACAAATGAGCACTGCTAAGTCGCAAATAACTAGAACGAAGTGGATGCCCGATGACATCAACTTATAAAAAGAACAGAAATGCGTACAACACTGAACGTAAATTAGTATCGATATAATAAAAACATACAATAAATATAAGTATCAAGTTTTAATAATAATTAAAAAAACCCTAAAACCAAATGTGGGTAAAAATTTGAGAAATCGTTTTACACACACACACATACACAGAGAGAGAGAGAGAGCTAACGCTTACCATCATCGGATCTAAACCTTCTAATGTTGGTGTAAGATTTTTATCCCAACCGATTGCAACATAATTTACCTAAAACATAAAACAAAAAGACCACAGCTCAATCAATGACAGGTAGTTTTTCAAGTAAGTCAGTGAACTGTGAGTTAATCTACAATCAGCAAAGTATATTGATAGAGATGTGACATTTCTTATGGTTGATTGTTGCGCCATATCATTCATCAGTCAATTGAAGTTGTCAATATGGAGAGTCTATGACAACCTACTACGTGAACAACAGACAGATGAACTGGTCTTTCGTGCGAACGTGTCAAGAATTACTTCACTTAGTTATTGTGATGGGTGGAAGTGATGACGACTCATTGAATGTGATGTAACCTTGATTTTCGTCTATCAGTAATCACGATTGATCATCTAATGTTTCACGGATTCTATCCTGAATAAGCATTTTATAACTGAGTTCTGACACATTAGATGGATAGTTTGTTTATAGTGAGAATTGAGTGGAGAATGTATCAGTGTTCAGTCAGTCATCTACAACATAGAACTTCGTATTCACATAGATCAGTTCAAGTTTCCAAATACAACAAACCACATTGGCATTGTCAGTTCTATCTGACTTTTACATTCTTTATCACCGACAGATAGATTTTTGTAATCAAAAAGTGTAGTTTAGATGTAAATTGGCCTGACAAATTATTTTTTGGAATTGGATATACATACACATTTTATGTTGGTGTTGTTGTACTGCTGCAGCCAATTTATGTTGATATGTATGTACAAATACCGCCGACAGTCTGGTTTGATCTTTGACGCGAATATTGACCGATAGGAACTGACCAATAGAATTAGACTCACAAAATAATTTCTTTGAGATAGGTAATGATATCCTAACATATAGTATTTCAACTCGTTTTTTAAACTTTTAACAGGGTTTTTTAAAATAACCAAAAAAATTTTTAAAATTTTCATAGCGTTTTTTAAAATTTTTTGTAATCCTAAGAATGTCAGAAATAAATAGAAAAAACAACTTGATTTCGAATGAAAAGAAGAAAAAGCCTTATAAAAAAAGTTATTGAAGATGGATACAGCGTCAAGGATGCGGCATTTCTTACAGATGTAAACTATCAGGCCGCTACAAATATTATAAGGTTGTATAAAAAGGAATCGCGAGTTGAGAAGAAAAAAACAGGAAAACCATCAAATAAGGAGATATGCGGTGATATTATCAATTTTGTTGAAGAATTGATAGAATTAAACCCGTTAATAACGACGGTAGAAATTCGAGAAAAAATAGAAAACATATTTTCTATAGGCCTTTCTCTTGAATCTATATATAAAAAGGATAATTTATAGACTTCAGATTACTTTGAAAAAGATTTCTTATACATCGGTCAATATAAATTCGGAATCCAGTAAAAACAAACGCCAAATTTATGCTCAAAATTTTATGAACACTGAAGATACATTTATAAAAGTTTTTATAGATGAATCTTCTTTTAATTTGTACTTAAGAAGAACCTTGGAAAGATCTACAAGAGGAAAACCGGCAAGTGCCCTAGTTCCATTAACGCGTGGAACCAATATAAGTTTAATATCGGCTATAACAGAAAATGAAGTTCTCTTTGCTAAAACATTTGTTGATTCGGTGAATTCAGATAAGTTCATTCAGTTTTTTGGTTATTTTAAAAAACGCTGTGAAAATTTTAAAAAATTTTTTGGTTATTTTAAAAAACCCTGTTAAAAGTTTAAAAAACGAGTTGAAATACTATAACTGAATTCTGACTGATACTTTAGATGAATAGTTTGTTTGTTGTAGTGTCCCTCTTCACATACATTTGAGTTCGCTTATTATTTAACTTGGCTAAACATTTCGATTAATTTATTTAACAAAGCCATTTTTTGTATAGCAATAACTTATTATTGTCTGGTCTGTATGAGCTGATGGTACGACTTAACATTGCTTACCGCCTACATGCATATTCATCCGATTCGCTTTAGTGTGTTAATCTCTTCAATATCTCGATGATTCAGACATTTTTTCAATGTATATTATGTATATGTACATTTTAATCTGATTAATTCATTCAACGATTTGCACATTCGCTTGCTTGCTAGCTTGTCTTCCGACACTCGCATATCAATTTCACGTCTGTAGTCTGCTGATATAATTGTGTTGTGCGAAATAAACGTATTTAATCAACCCTTCGTGTTTATCGTCTGATTTATAAATCGTCAGGTGTTATTTAATAACGATTATTTGAATGAGTAAATTACAAAATCTAGGAACACATTGTTCATCGCATGTTTATATTGAGAAGTGAGTGGTAGATCAATGCCGTGGAGAATTTATCAGAGTTCAATCGGTCAGTTGTGACACTAAACTTCATACGTCCGTATATCAGTTCACATTGCTATATCACATTAGCATAGAGATGCAGTTATCAATTCAAATGCCATAGTAGTAGATGGAGTAGAAATATTAGCGTAGCTATTGCCTTGACGTAGTGGTCAGGCTTGCCTATAGTGATGACCCAGCTGAGCTGTGTGTTCTACCATACTAGGCAAGTCGACTGGAGAACGGTAAGATTAAAAGCAGCAACCTAAGGTCTGAGGGTGAAGTTGTACTGTTGACTGTAGAAAGGTGTGCGACAGCAGTAAGGTGTTCACCTCGGACAACCAGCATCTATAACGATACTGATTTCTCGCAGTGGAAGGAAGGGGTTAGAAAAGGTCGACCCTGAATTGTCACACTTCACTTTAACCCACAGATTTCCGTCTCCGATGGTAAGGCATTTTTTTAAGAGTGGAAGCAACATGTGAAAACCTCCCCCACAAAATGACCATATGCGACCGACCTCAAGTAATTGTCCCTCAGGCTCTGTGTTCACGTCCCCAGGTCTCTAAGACAAACGCTAATGCGATTTCTTTTTCAGGTTCCTCAAAAAAAACACCCTTCTCCGGTGTGTGTGTGTGTGTGCAGCCGGGCAGTAACATCCGCCCCATACACCCGTAACAGCCAACAAACACGAGACCGAATTGGTCATAATCAAATCTGTCAGTTCTCAAATCACATGAATGCATCTAGATAGATGACACGCGTGGATTTCTCATTTATTTAGACAAACTTCTTACATATATATGTTTCACGAACGGTCCAGTTCTCACAGAAGCATTGTAAGTAAACTCAATCAGTGTGAACTAACATGTAAACACTAGGTAGGTGGTAGTGTGGTGCGCGCTACTTATAAGTAGTATATGACGTGAGTGTAAACGTAATGTCTGGCAGCAGAAGATGGGGGAAGATCAAGAAAGGAAGAGCGGGGGAACACAATGGAATTTGTATGAAACGCATGAATAGTGAAATGTCAGACAATGGATTGATGATGGATTGAAGATTTGCAAATTAACCGTTTACGATATGGTTTTCCAATTTTACTGAGTAATTCTGTAATTTTTGTTAAATACAATTCGGGTTGTCCTCACCTGTGTTCTCCTTCATTACAGTAGTACATGGTAGTACACTCTATCTCTCATCAAAATTAACATTAAGATTAATTAAAGAAAAATAAGACTTATAACGCCGATAACAATGCAATGCAATGCAATACAATGCATAAAACTTACTTTGAAATGATCCAATAGACTGGAAGGTATCACATACGGTGCATCTATGATCACATTGCTCACATACTATTTATTTCATAATATATAAAAATAAAAATATAAAAATCATTAAAAAAATCACAATAGGATGACTATTAATTTAGTGAACAATGTCAATTTATATGAACATTAGATTGTAGACACTTTTATTACAACGAACAAACGAGTTATGAATGTCAGTCAGTCAGTCAGTTGCAACGTAGAACTTCGTATGTCATGTTGCCATACCATCACATTAGCACAGAGATGTAATTGTCAATTCAAATCCAACAGTAGTAGAGGTAGTGAAGGTATTAGAAGTAATCGGAGAGGTTAGGATTAGAAGATATTATTCAAGAAGTATGATTCAGTGAGAAAAGTTTAGAGAGTCAAAACTAGAGGTGTTGAAGAATCCAGAAGATTAGGATTTGAGAGAACACAAAGCATAAATGCACCGGCGCCATTGAAACGGTTTCGAGCCATGTCATTCAAGGTCTCTAACCATCGATTATTATCATCTTGCGGACCCCAACCAGGTAGTCTACATCTACCAACATGACTCAGTCCACTAGTCAGTGACTTCATGGACTTGTGCTATGTTTTGGTTTGGCCGCCCTATCTTTCTTCCAATCTACTCCTACACCACAAAACATAGCTCGTTGAGGCAGTCGGTGGTTAGGCATTCGTAACACATGTCCCAACCACCTCAACTGATGAAGTTTCATTACTTCATCTATTGACCTGCCATCCTTACCTAGAACTCGTTTTCGACTACTTCACTCCCTATCACTAGTTCAGGTGCCGATGAAACCCAGTCTTGAAGCAACATCTTGCATTTCGCTGGTGAGAACCGCATCCCGAACATGCTTGCATTGTTGCTTAGGGTGGTCAGAAGACTCTGCATTTTGTCAGCGTCTTCACCAAGTAGGACAATGTCATCGGCATATTCTAAGTCAATAAGCGAGCCACCTGGTAGAAGGTCAACCCCTGAAAAATCTGACGAGCTTAATGTTAACTATAAGAAGATGTCTACGACAAAGTTAAACAAGAATGGAGAGAGTGGACAGCCCTGACGGACACCGCTTGATGTAGAGAATTCAGATGGCAGTTCGCCATATGCTCTCACCCGACCAGTGGTGTTCGAGTAGAGAGCTTGTATAAGGTTAATATACTTCTTTGGTACACCTTTCAATGAATAAACCTTAGATTGTGAGTTTTTCAATTCTTTTGGAAGCTTGTGATTATTATATAGTGTATCGAATGAAAAGAAGAGTTCAAAATGTTCAAAATGAGTAGTAAGTAATATAACACTTGTACACAGAGAAATTGCGTCACGAGAAAAGCCCTTACATGGAACCCTCAAGGCAAAAGGAAAAGAGGAAGGCCAAGGAATACATTACGCCGAGAAATAGGGAAAGATATGACAGGAATGAACAAACATTGGACAGAACTGGAAAGGGAAGCTCAGGACAGAGTTGGTTGGCGAAAACTGGTGGGCAGCCTATGCTCCATTTGGGGGTAACAGGCGTAAATAAGTAAGTAAGTACACAGAGGAATGGAGTCAGAGATCATGTTTACACATTTTATTAATTGTATATTCTGGGACAATCAAGTAAGCAATGCAGTTGTTAGGAAAAGAGTGTATTAGATAAGGATGACAAATCAATTTGAAGAAGTAATGCATCTTCATCAGTTGAGATAGTTCGGATATGTACTACGTATACCTGATAGGATATTCATCCAATATCCTATTAGTCGATTTCTATTGGTCAAAATTATGGTCGTTTTAACTGTCCAAGTCAAATACTTGAATGTTGTCTCTTATTGGTCATCCGGACTATCAATGTCGTTTAAAATGTTACTTCCTATTGGTCGTCTTAACTGTCAATGTCACAGAATTCGATGCTGTTTCCTATTCGACCAAAATGTATAGATACGCATCTGTAACATTTTATGACCACGACCAGGACCAGGGCTCGGTCCCGGATCCCTAGTCCAGGATCCTGATTCTCTTCTGAATTCGGAACTTGTACTTTCTGGATGCTTGTCGAATACAGGTTCTACTAAATACCAGGTCTTCTTATTTTTACTAAATATGAGGGTTGTAATAATCGGATTTGAGTAGCATGTCGTGTCGCCGGATCCTCGATCCTCGCTCTCGTTTTCCGACTAAGTAAACTCGTAATGGTAGTTCAAGTATATCAAGTTGACGTGTTTATGTGCAGGCGTAACAGATTCAAATCTAGGACTTCCGATCTCGCGTGCAAACGCCTAATCTCTAGACCACTGAGAGTAGAAGATGTTCGTAGGTTACTAGTTTTTAATCATCGGTGTCTCGTATATCGTGGGACAACCGAGTAAGCAATGCTGTAGTTAGGAAACGAGTACTAGGTAAGGATGGTAGATCAATAGATGAAGTAGTGAAACTTCATCAGTTGAGGTGGTTGGGAACATGTGTTATGCATGCCTAACCACCGACAGCCTCGACGAGATACGTTTTGTGGTGTAGGAGTAGGTTGGAAGAAAGTTAGGGGCGGCCAAACCAAAACATGGCAGAAATCCATGAAGTCACTGACAAGCGGACTGAGTCATGTTGGTAGATGTAGGCTACCTGGTTGGAATACGCGAGACGATAGTAATCGATGGTTAGAAACCTTGAACGACATGGCTCAAAATCGTTTGCAATGACGCAGTGCATTCATCATTAGTGTTCTCTCAAATCCTAATCTTCTGAATTCATCAACACCTCTACTTTTGTCTTTTGAACCTTATCTCACTGAATTATACTTCTGGAATAATATCTTTTAACTCTGGTCTTCTTCATTACCATTAATACCTCTACTATCTTTATCACTATGGGATTTGATTTGACATTTGCGTCTCTGTGTTAATGTGGTATGGCAACATGAACTTATGTACATACGTACGAAGTTCTACGTTGCAACTGACTGACTGGTAGGTGTCGACTATCTGACTAGGGTTCGCGAGATGATAGTAACCGCTGATTAAAGTTGTTGAATGACATGATTCTAAAACGCTTACAATGGTGCAGGTGCGTCCAATCCTTGTGTTCACTGGAATTCTTTCTCTTCTCAAATTTATTTCACTAGATTCTACTCCTTGAATAATATCTTCGAACCCGAATCTTCTCCATTACTGTTAATACTTCTACTACATCTACCGCTCTGACATTCGAATTAACAATTGCATCTCTGTGCTATCGTGGTATAGAAACCTGTACTGATATGTGCGTACGTACGAAGTTCTACGTTGTAGTTGACTGACTGATACAGTGATAAACCATGTTTAACCCCTATTTTTATATTGAAGAGTAATTGGCTAATCAGGTTATTCTGACAGAATATTTTGTACATAAAATAAAAAGAAACTGGTTTATTTTGTTTGGAAGTTGAATTCAATTTCTTCTTTCGTAATTTCACTCTGTGTTTACATTTAAATAGTATTGATTGACCCTAACTAGTTCGGGTTTATAATCCTTCATTTCTTTTTTTATATCACCAAGAGTTGTCACTTTGGGTGTTGGAAACACTAACACATAGGTTCGAACTACTAATATCAGTCAGTCAATCAGTCAGTTAGTACATAGAACTTGGCACATAGGTACATCAGTTCATTTTTCCATGTACTATACAACATGTCCTATACAACAATTAATTTCAGAGACTACATTTGTTTAAGAAAATAGGGTATTGGGGATGTTAGATCCCCAAAACTCGCTTGATAAATGCCGTATTTTGGTTTTCACGTTCGCCAGCACGGGCTGATCAGTGGACCTTGAGATTTCATTTCACACCAGGAAAATCCATGGCCGTGATTGGCTGCTGTGTATTTTAGTGCGCTATTTTCTTAACTGTCCCAAGGACGTTTCTATGATGTATAAATAAACGAGAGTTGTATGCTTGATTGCATTGTGATTGCTGGGTGGGATGGGGTTATACTACAGGTCACATGCCGGATGAAGAAGGAAGGTTGGGCATGGGGTCAGCGACCGCATAGCGTAGAACACCAACTGGCTAAAAAACGCTAAACCGAAGAAAATAATCCAAACCATTTAAAGTCTGCCCTAACAGTTCGAAGGTTTTCGCTTAGAAAAGTTATCATGCCTCATGATAAAACTCGAGAGGTTGGTGCCCCTTCTCACAACCAGAACAATCAATATTTTAAGGAGATGCAATGTTCACACTATATGGGAGACCAAAATAAATCAGTCAAGTTGCTGTGGAAATGAAAAGATACAACCTGGGGGTGCTTAGCACGAAAAAAACACATTGGATGCAGGTTTGACAAAAAAACTAGCTTCAGGAGAGATGCTGTTATACTCCGGTCGCGGAAAAGAAAATGCCTTACACACACAAAACAAGTCGCAGTGACACTGTTCAAACAAGCACAAAAATCACTGATAGGAAGGGAATCTCATGGACTCAGGATCACCAAAGTCTACTGTGAAAAACAGGAAAAGATGAAATTGCAATGAACGTCATCCAATCCTATGCACCTACCAATGATAACAATGAGGTCCTTAAAGATCAATTCTATGAGAGGCTGTATTCAATAGTTGAGAAACATCCAACAAAAGAGCTGACCATTCCAATGGGAGACCTAAATGATAAGGATGCCATGGACAACACTGGATATGAAGACATCATGAGACAACTGCATTTGACTGCATTATGAAGACGTCAACATCTTAGAGGAAGTATGGAATACAGTGGACAGCTTGGATGAACTACACAGTTTGAAGTTAGCACATATCACAGCTCTTCTACCTCACACGCAGCAACAAATGCAGATGAATACACACACACACATTGAGGAAAGCACCCAAATGAGTCACACGACAATCCCTCACTCGAGATCCTCAAGATCAAGGGAAAAGAGGAAGACCAAAAAACATAATACGTCACGACATTCATGAGAAGAATGGACAAAACTGGAAAGGGAAACCCAGGACAGTGTAGGTTGGAAAATACTGGTCGGCGGCCTATGCTCCACTCGGGGTAACAGGCATGAGTAAGTAAGTACACAAAATCTTACAAATAAATTAGCAATACCCCTTCATTTGATTCATTTAAAATAAAGATTATACATGATTATCAGTTGGTCAATTGGATATACTTAGAGAAAAATCAAACATTACTCACTCGACAGGCTAGTACAGATAACAACCGTTCTTGAAGTGTGAGAATTGAACCCATTCGACCACTTTCAAATGATGATGTCTGTAGAATAATATAACAAGGGATAATATTCATTTAGAAATCAGATCAATAACCACTTTTTATGATTGAACGTCGTTTAATAATAATAATAAGGTTACAAGAGACGTTCATGTCCTTGAAACGCTTAACAAGATACCCAAAATAAGTGAATTGAGTTTGATCAATCAGCTAAAGCTAGAAAACTATGAATACATTGAAATCTGAAATTTTCTAAGAGGGTTTGCATTGATCACAAGTACTTTGTAGAATAATGAAATTTAACTTCCGGTCTGTTTAACAGTCTCTTCGTTCTGTTGATGAACGAATCATTATTGTTAGACCACCATTAGAAACCTTCAAGAACTGGACGGTCGTTTCTTCATGATATGGGATCCATCAGCAGTGAGCATCAACGACTCCTGATAATCACAGGATTCTGTAAGGATATTCATCCAATATCCTAGGAGAATTATATGTCAATTCTTATTGGTTAATTCCTACTGTTCAATTTTATGGTCGTTCTAGACATCAATGTCACCTGCTCCAATGTTGTTTCTTATTGGTTGTCCTGACTATCAATGTCACTTCAAATGTTACTTCCTATTGGTCGTCTTAACTGTCAATGTCACAGACTTCGATGCTGTTTCCTATTCGACCAAAATGTATAAAAACGCATTATCTGTAACGTTTTATGACCAGCACCAGTACCCGGTCCCGTATCCCTAGTGCGGGGTCCTGATTCTCTTCTGGATTCGGACCTCGTACTTTCTGGATGCTTGTAGAATACATGTTATACTTCATATCAAGTCCTCTTATTTTTCACTCAATATGGTGGTTGGGAAACTCGGATTTGAGTAGCATGTCGTGTCACCGGATCCTCGATCCTCACTCTCGTTTTCCGACTAAGGTAAACAACTCGTAATAGTTCAAGTATATCAAGTTGACATGTTTACGTGCAAGCGTAACAGATTCAAATCTAAGACCTTCGGTCCCGCGTGCAAACGCCTAATCTCTAGACCACCGAGTCGGCCAACATCCAACAGTGTTCATGTCTAACTCTGAACAATCTAAGGGTTTTTTACACAACCTCACTCATTTGCATCTTTGGTAGTTTTACTGCCTACACCCAATTGACCACATCTTCTCACTACACAATCTCTATAAAATATTCTAATGCAAAATTATGAAATTCGTTAATATTTTTATGAATGAATAATAAAATTTTATACTCACTTTATCCGAATGTAATCCAACCAAAAGATAATTGCCAAGTTTTAAACATTGTTCAAGGAATGATAAATGACCAATATCTATTTGTCACATGACGACGTTTCAATGATACAGTTTAAAGTATGATATAGTTAAAGATATAATCGAATGCAGTTACACGTGTTAATAATTCGAGTCATTTTCAAATTGTACGCGAATAGTTCAGACAAACAAACAAGAATTAACAGTTGAACAATGCAACACATTGAAGCAGTAATCGATCAATAGCAACGTAGAACTTCGTACGTAAATACATCAGTTCATGTTGACATACCACATTAGCACAGAGATGTAATTGTCGATTCAAATCCCATGGTAGTAGAGGTAGTAAAAATATCAGCAGTGATCGGAGAGATTAGGGTTCAAAGATATTATTCAAGAAGCAGAATCTAATGAAATAAGTCTAAAAAGAAAAAGCTTAGGACTTGAGAGAACAAAAAAAATGAATGCACCTGAGCCATGTCATTCAGGGTCTCTAACCATCGATTATCATCATCTCGCCGGCTCCAACCAGGTAATCGACACCAACCGACATGGCTGAGTCCACTTGTCAATGACTTCATGGATTTCTGTCATGTTTTGATCTGGCCGACCCTAACTTTCTTCCAACCTAATCATACACTACAAAACATAGCTCGTCGAGGCAGTCGGTGGTTGAGCATACGTAACACATGTCCCAACCACCTCAACTGATGAAATATCAATACTTCATCTATTGATCTGTCATTCTTACCCAACACCCATTTCCTAACCAACAAGCATTGCTTACTCGGTTGTCCCATAATACACAAGCAATGCTTCGAAGACACCTATCATCGAAAACCAGTAACCTACCGATATCTTCTACTCTCACTGGCCATATTTCACAGCCATAAAGTAGGACGGAGAGAACTACTACTAATACTTCTACTTTCTCTACTACAATGGGATTTGAATTGACAATCACATATCTCTGGCATGGTAGCTTCAACACAGATGCCCATACGAAGACTTTCCATTCGGGTTAATCTTTTCTAAATCACTAAGTCTCGGGTGTGGTGAATCAGTGTTCCTTTGTTCAACGTGATCCAGTGCTCCGTGTGTAGCAGCAGCGTATAGATCAAACAATAATCTCATTCCTTAGTCTCATTATCGTATCATTCATTGTGTGGAGCAGTGAATAGGTAAAACAGGTGATAGTTAACTTCTATCATTATACACGCACACACACACAAAAGCGCACGCAGAAAGGATACGGAATAGATCAAATGTACCCGGTACATAGACAACAATATCATTACTAGTTGGTTCACGAAATTGTCCAGCACAAAATTGACTGATACGTAAAATATTTGGCATATAAGTCATACCTCCAGTAGACCAAATTGATACATTAATAGAATTAGTCACATCATTTTCATGGTTATCACCACTAGCAGGATGATGAGGATGATGATGATTATTATTAGTAGTTTTGGCGTAATTTGAATTTAAACCAGGATAAATAGGTGATAATGTTTCATTTGTCTAGAAAAAGAAAAAAGAAAATAAATAAGCAAAAAACAAAGTGTTAATGACACAAGAGACGGTGCTTCATACTACTCTAAAAAGCATTATTGAAAGTTGCAGTTTTGAATTCCTCTTCACGACCGTTTCAATTTAAACAACCAGATAGTATGTACCAATAGGCTTGAGCATATAAACCTTTGTTCAATTAAAAAGTTACATTATATAAAAGTAATCAGTAGGAAATTGTTGATGCAGATTCTACTTTTATCTTTCCCGACCGTAGCTGCTACCTTGACGTGGTGGTCGGGCTTGCCTATCGTGATGACCCAACCGAGCTATACTGGCTGGAACTTATGTTCCTGCAGGTCCTACCATGCCAGGCTGGTCGATTGGAGAACGATGAGACTAAAAGCAGCTACCCAAGGTCTGAGGGCGAAGTCGTACTGCTAACTGACTGTATAGGGGTGTGACAGCAGTAAGGTGTTTCCCTCGGACAACCAGCATCTGCAGCGATGCTGCCTTCTCACAAGGGAGGAAGGGTTAGAAAAGGTCGGCCCTAAAAATGTCACACCTCCCCTAACTCACGGATTTTCGTCTCCTTGGGTAAGGGTGCCCACTAAGGGCCTTTAAGAACGGAGCTAATCCTCTAAATACCTTTCATAAAAAGGCCGTACGTGACCGGCCTCAAGCAGTTGTCCCTTGGGCTCTGCGGTCACGCACCAACAGTAATCCATCTTCCTTTTCAGGTCCCTCAAGAAACAACTTTCCACGGTGTGGGCAGCCGGGAAGTGACAACCGCCCTCATACCCGTAACAGCACGTGACTACTTTTATCTTTAAAGGAAAACAATGTTGTGTTGAGAGGATTTAACCAGGAGGTAATAAACTTCAGAGGTTATTTCTCTCAGGTCTTACTAGTGTATAATGATTACATAGTTTTTCCATTATAGTACCACTATGGTGATCGTGGTCTTACATTGAAATCCTGAATGAATCATAGTTAGACCACCATTAGAAACCTCGAAGCACTGGGCAGCCGTCTCAACCTGGTATGCGCATCCATAACTCCTGCTACTCACAGAATATGAACCCAGGATCATCGATCATACGCGCGAACGGTTTAACCTCTGAACTATTGAGCCGGCATCGAACGGTCTAACTTCGACCAACCATGGGCTCGAATCCAGCGAGTTGCAGGAGTCATGAATGCGCCCTGCTGATGAGTCCCAGTGCTTCCAGATTTCTAAAGGTAGTCTAACAATCATTGATCAATTCATGATTTCCAAAATATTTTCATTTGTTTATTTACATTTCTTAACTCAGTAGTTTTGTAGTTTTAACAAATTTTGACCTACTTTCTATTATACTATGTACTATGTACTATCATTTTACAATTTATTATATAAAATAGTCAGTTTATGATCAATTCCAAACATTTCACTTGGTATATGTGTTATCATTGACTAGAACAATACAGATAATATAAACGGATTAGTGAAACTAACAACACAATTTATGAGCCAATCATATCACAAGAATATATAGAGATTACGTGATACTACACATAAAATAGGTAAAAAGTAGAAAAGTAAGAAGACAAATGTACTATTAGTTAGTGGTAAAAATAATAATAATAAAATGCCATAACAAAAGTTCATTTGGCCAATAAGTTCAACATTAGAAACGTGGATAAACAAGCTTCAAAATAATCATCACAAAACATGATAACAATTAGAGTTATGGAGGTTTTGTGTAATTATTACACATTTTTTGAAATCATAAATCAATCATTGTCAGACCATCATTTGAAACCCGGAAGCATTGAATGGCCGTTTCATCCTGATATGTGACTCATCAGTGGCAGCGAGCATCCACGACTCCTGCCCCTCGCGGGATTCGAACCCGGGACCTTCGGTATCGTGCGCGAATGCCTAACCATCGGACCACTGGGCCGGCATCCAACGGTGTGAATGTCTAACTCTGACTGATCTACGGATTTGTCTTCGGTAGTTACGGCCTACACCCGACAGGGATGAACTCCATTGATCACGTCTTCTCATTACTAGAACTCGGAGAATTTCCTCACTAGTGAGCACATTGTACGATATTTTCAATTAGAGTTATGGAGATTAGTGTTTTTTTACACATTTTTGAAATCATCAATCAATCATTGTTAGACCACCATTAGAAACCTGGTAGCAGTGGATGGCCGTTTCGTACTGGTATGGGACTCATTATTACAATCACATAATAGTCAGTCAGTTGCAACGTAGAACGTCGTACGTATGTACATAAGTTCATGTTGCCATACCACATTAGCACACAGAGACGCAAATGTCAAATCAAATCCCATAGTGATAGAGATAGTAGAGGTATTAATGGTAATGAAGAAGACTAGAGTTCCAAGATATTATTCAAGAAGTATAATTCAGTGAGATACGTTTAGAAAGACAAAGGTATAGGTGCTGACAAATCCAGAAGATTAGGATTTGAGAGAGCTCAAAGAATGGATCCACCTGCGTCGTTGCAAACGGTTTTGAGCCATGCCATTCAAGGTCTCTAACCATTGGTGACTTTCGTCTCACGGACCCCAACCAGGTAGCCTACATCTACCAACATGACTCAGTGCACTTGTCAGTGACTACATGAATTTCTGTCATGTTTTGGTCTGTCCGCCCCTTACTTTCTTCCAGCCTACTCCTACACCACAAAACATAGCCCGTCGAGGCAGTCGGTGCTTAGCCATTCGTAACACATGTCCAAACCACCTCAACTGATGACGTTTCACCACTTCATCTATATAATAAGAAATGTGTGAAATAATTAAATAATCAAGAACATAAACCGGAAGAGATGAAAGAATAACAAACATATACAGGATGTTAACATTGATTGGACATTTAATTCAAAACGATTGAACTGTTCCATTCATCAGTTCCGATTTCATTCGGATAATGATCCTTTTCACTCAAAACTCAATAAGATGTGTATATAGTGGTTAGCAGTTGAATCCACGACAGACATTTCGTCCTATTCGGTACTTGTCAGCTGGATGTACTTCCATCTCAGAGTTGATGTTCACTCTTGGATTCGAGTCCAGCATTGTTCATTGAATCTATGCTAATAATAATTGCTTGTAATCTAAAGAGTAATGACGAAACAATTAGCACAGGATGCATGTATACCAAAAAGAAATACTGATCAATTTGATGTCATAAACATCAATCCGTAGATTCAAATTGATATGCTTGTATGCTATGACGAGTTCCCCTTAATTGGTAACGGAGCGAAGACAAATTATCCAGTGATACAATAGGCTACTCTAATCCCAGTATTCCAAGGCCCAACTAAGTAGAGGAAGAAGTTTTGACAAGACGTAGAAAGTGTATTCTAAAAGAACCCAGAAAATATGAGATTAACAAACGTACAAATCGAGTTTATTTATACATCATACAAGCGCCATTGGGAGAGCTACAAAAGTAGCCTACTAAAATCACCCATCAATCAATGACAGTCAAGGATTTCCCGAATGGGAAATGTAATCCTCAAGGTCAACTACGCAGCTTATGCTCGAAAACATGAAAAAATAATATCCAAAATTAGGACCTTTTCCAAAGTGAATTCTGCAGATCTAACCACCTCACACCAACACACACACACACAAATAAGCCAATATAAAAAAATGAATTACCTTACAAGGATGCATAAATTTATCTTTAGTTTTTAATACAGAATCTAATGATTGTGTACGTCGTATGGATGATTCAGTACTTGAAGCGAATTGTGATGCATAAGTACCTTGATCTTGTAACTGTTGTATACGTTTTAACATTCTGTATGGAAGAAACAATTAAAAACATTACATATATATACATGGCTAAAAATGAAATCAATCATCATGACACATAATTATTTGCATTACGGGGTTGTTGTGAAGATTGTTAAGTTACACACACATTTTTTTGAAAGCATGAATTGATCAATGTTAGTAGACCACCATTAGAGAAACCTGGGAGAAGCACTGGCAGACGGCCGTTTTGTGGTTTCATGGTTTCGAAAAATGTGTAACTTAACAATCTTCACAACAACCCCGTAATGCAAATTACCTGTGCTAACTAGTGACGACTAGCTTCTTCGTGAGGAATCTTCTCCGAGTTCTAGTGGGAAGACGTGACTAGTGAAGTTCAACCTGTTCGGGTGTAGGCAGTAACTACTACCGAAGACTGTGTATGAGGTTGCGCAACTCCGTGAATTTGATCAAGTTAGACATTAACACCATTAGACACCGGCTCAGTGGTCTAATGGTTGGGGCATTCGCGCACAATACCGAAGGTCTTGGGTTCTAATACTGCGGGGTGCAGGAGTCGTGGATGCGCACTACTGAGGAGTCCCATACCGGGACGAAACAGCCGTTCAGTGCTCCCAGGTTTTTGAATGGTGGTCTAACATTGATCGATTCATGGTTTCAAAAATGTGTGACATTGTTATTTGTTTCAAAATAACCAGTCATGACAAACACCTAAATTATTACCCAAGCCGATAAGAATCAAATACCATTTCAAATGCTGATTTAATGACAGTTTCTCTTTATGGGAAATTAACTTTAATATTCGAGTCATAAATTATGGAAGAAAATCAGTCAGTCAGTCAGTTACAACGTAGAACTTCGTACGTAAGTACATCAGTTCCGGTTGCCATACCATGTTAGCACACAAAGAGACGCATTTTTCAGTTCAAATCTCATAGTAGAGGTAGAGGTAGTAGAAGTATTAGCGGTAGTGGAGAAGAATACTCTTCGAAGATATTATTTAGTGAAATAAACTTAGAATGTGAATGATAGAGATGATGAGGAATTCCTACGATTGGAATTTCAGAGAACACAAAGAGGGAATGCACTTGTGTCACATGGCAAACGATTTTGATCCATGTCATTCAACGTCTCTAACCATCTCGGTTACTTTCGTCTCACAGATTCCAACCAGGTAGTTTACATCCCCCAACATGACTCAGTCCACTTGTCAGTGACTTCATAGATTTGTGCCATGTTTTGGTTTGGCCGACCCTAGCTTTTTTCCAACCTATGGAACAAAATAATTACTAGGTAAGTCTTTATTGTAAGGGCAGACATATATAACTTAGTCAGTCAGTCAGTTTTGTATTTTAGTTATAGAATTCTGAACGTTATGTATGTCAGTTAGATTTACACTGTGATTTGTGAAATGAATAAGTGGTAAACGTTACTGAATCAACATCCAAACGCTCTGGTACGGCGGAAGATGGGGAGTGACTACTTCCTCTCGAAATGTTCTCATACAGCCACGTATATGAAACCAGTGCCAAAGAAGTCCAACCCAATGTCTTCTCGAGATAAGCGCGTTGTTAACAAAACTGAGAAGACGAAAAGCGAATATCTGATGCTTCAACAGGGTTGGTGAGTACGGAGGATCAACATGGTAGACGAGTTGGAACACCATCATTTCAAAACCAACGGTACATATGCGCTCTCGGATCCTGAGAGAAGAAATAGTGTGTGGATCTAACGCTGGCCACCAGTTATCATGAGACTGAATATCATTTATTGTTGTCTCACTGCCTTGCGGATCAGACCTTTGAGTCAAGCGCTCAAAGTTTGGTCTTCCAAGAAAACCACTTGCTTTGGTTTGGGCAGAATTGGAAAGGGAGGCCCAGGACAGCGTAGACTGGGAAATGCTGTTCAGCTGCCTATGCTCCACTGGGAGGTAACAGGCCTAAGTAAGTGTGGCACATGGAAGGGTGTACGTTCTGACTGACCTTGCGAGACAGTCGATTCTTGGCTTTACATGGAGGTTAGAAGACTCCGATCGATTGTTCTTGCGTGAGGGAGTTGGACAATAGCTCGTTGAAATGGTTGCTGGTTAGTGCACTACTGAGTGACTCGGTAAATTGTACAGGGTGCCAGGACTAACTATGTAAACCCACCTTGTTACCCTTGCCGATTAGGGATTATGGGATATGGTATAGTTGGAGGGATTGAGTTGATTGTGGTGGTGTTTTGTTCTCTGAGCTGGTTGTTTTGGTTGTGGAGCTTTCATTGTTCTTCTGAACAACATCATCAGCACGAACTTCAGATAGAAGTGAAGCATTAGAATTTCTCCACGTTTGACCTGTAGCTTGTTCTGCTAACCTCGATCTTGATTGGTTGTTGTTGACATTTGACCTGTCGTTGTTTGCAACTATGTTTTGATTGCCTCCCTCTTTTGATCTGTTTCTTGATCTAGTGTCACCTATGATTTTTCTGATTGGTACAACGTGGAAATACTGGGTAGGGGGGAGGACAAAGAACACTAGAGAATTTCTAGAAGCTTGGCACTCAGGTCAATTAGCAATCAACAAACACATCGACATTGACCCAATTTATCAACCAATCAGGAAAATCATAGGTGACACTAGATCAAGAAACAGATCAAAAGAGGGAGGCAATCAAAACATAGTTGCAAACAACGACAGGTCAAAGGTCAACAACAACCAATCAAGATCGAGGTTAGCAGAACAAGCTACAGGTCAAACGTGGAGAAATTCTGATGCTTCACTTCTATCTGAAGTTCGTGCTGATGATGTTGTTCAGAAGAACAATGAAAGCTCCACAACCAAAACAACCAGGTCAGAGAACAAAATACCACCACAATCAACTCAATCCCCTCCAACTATATTACATCCCATAATCCCAAATCGGCAAGGGTAACAAGGTGGGTTTACCTAGTTAGTCCTGGCACCCTGTACAATTTACTGAGTCACCCAGTAGTGCACTAACCAGCAGGCATTCCAACGATCTTGTCTCCAACTCCCTCACGCGAGAACAATCGATCGGAGTCTTCTAACTTCCACGTAAAGCCAAGAATCGACTGTCTCGCAAGGTCAATCAGAACGTACACCGTCTCATGTGCCACACTTACGCCTGTTACCCCCAGTGGGGCATAGGCCGCTGAACAGCATTTCCCAGTCTACGCTGTCCTGGGCCTCCCTTTCCAATTCTGCCCAAACAAAAGCAAGTGGTTTTCTTAGAAGACCAAACTTTAAGCGCTTGACTCAAAAGTCTGATCCACAAGGCAGTGGAGACAACCATATAAGATATTCAGTCTCATGATAACTGGTGGCCAGCGTTAAATCCACACACCATTTGTTCTCTCAGGATCGCATATGTACCGTTGGTTTTGAAATGATGGTGTTCCAACTCGTCTACCCTGTTGATCCTCCATACTCACCAACGCTGTTAAAACGTCGAATGTTCGCTTTTCGCCTTCTCAGTTTTGTTAACAACGCGCTTATCTCGGGAAGACATTGGGTTGGGCTTCCTTGGCACTGGTTTCATATACGTGGCTGTATGAGAACATTTTGAGAGGAAGTAGTCACTCTGCATCTTCCGCCGTACCAGAGCGTTTGGATGTTGATTCAGTAACGTTTACCACTTATTCATTTGACAAATCACAGTGTCAATCTAATTGATATACATAACATTCAGAATTCTATAACTAAAATACAAAACTGACTGACTGACTAAGTTATATATGTCTGCCCTTACAATGAAGACTTACCGAGTAATTATTTTATTCCACAGGTTGGAAAAAAGCTAAGGTCGGCTAAACTAAAACATGGCACAAATCTATGAAGTCACTGACATGTGGACTGAGTCATGTTGGTGGATGTAGGCTACCTGGTTGGAATCTGTGAGGCGAAAGTAACCGAGATGGTTAGAGACGTTGAATGACATGGATCAAAATCGTTTGCAATGTGACACAAGTGCATTCCCTCTTTGTGTTCTCTGAAATTCCAATCGTAGGAATTCCTCATCATCTCTATTTTTCTCATTCTAAGTTTATCTCACTAAACAAATCTTCAAACCGTATTCTTCTCCATTACCGCTAATACATCCACTACCTCTACTACTATAGGATTTGAACTGACAAATGCATCTCTCTGTGTTCTAATATGATGGTATGGCAACCGGAACTGATGTACTTACGTACAAAATTCTACATTGTAACTGACTGACTCCCTAACTTATTTTCTTCCATAATTTCTGACTCGAACATCAAAATTGATTTCCTATAAAGAGAAACTGCCACTACATCAGCATGTGAAATGATATTTGATTCCTATCGGCTTGGGTAGTTTTTATGTGTTTATCATGACTGGTTATTTTGACACAAATAACTATGTTACACATTTTCGAAACCATGAATCGATTAATGTTAGACCACCATTAGAAACCTGGAAGCACTGGACGGCCGTCTCGCCCTGGTATGGGACTACTCATCCATGTGCATCCACGACTCCTGCACCCCGCAGGATTCGAACCCAGGAACTTCGGTATTGTGCGCGAACGCCTAACCATCGGACCACTGGGCCGGCTATTATCCAACGGTGTTAATGTCTAACTTGATCAATTCACGGAGTTGCGCAACCTCATACACTGTCTTCGGTAGTAGTTACTGTCTACACCCGAACAGGTTGAATTCACAGTGGTCACGTCTTCCCACTAGAACTCGGAGAAGATTCCTCACGAAGAAGCTAGTCGTCACTAGTGAGCACAGGTAATTTGCATTACGGGGGTTGTTGTGAAGATTGTTAAGTTACACATTTTTTGAAACCATGAAACCACGAAACGGCCGTCTGCCAGTGCTTCTCCCAGGTTTCTCTAATGGTGATCTACTAACATTGATCGATTCATGGTTTCAAAAAAATGTGTATGTAACTTAACAATCTTCACAACAACCCCGTAATGCAAATAACTATGTATCGTAATGATTGATTTCATTTTTATCCATGTATATATGTAATGTTTTTAATTGTTTCTTCCATACAGAATGTTAAAACGTATACAACAATTACAAGATCAAGGTACTTATGCATCACAATTCGCTTCAAGTACTGAATCATCCATACGACGTACACAATCATTAGATTCTGTATTAAAAACGAAAGATAAATTTATGCATCCTTGTAAGGTAATTCATTTCTTATATATTGGCTTATTTGTGTGTGTGTTTGGTGGTGTGAGGTGGTTAGATCTGCAGAACTCACTTTGGACAGTGTCCTAATTTTGGATAATTTTTTTTCATGTGTTCGCGCATAAGCTGCTTAGTTGACCTTGAGGATTACATTTGCCACTCGGGAAATTCTTGACTGTCATTGGTTGATGGATTATTTTAGTACGCTATTTTTGTAGCTCTTCCAAGGTTGTTTCTATCATGTATAAATAAGCTCGATTTATGTGCTTATTGACCTCGTATTTTCTAGATTCTTGTAGAATACACTTTCTACGCCATATGGAGACTTCTTCCTCTAGTTAGCAGTACCGGAGAAAAACAGATTAGAGTAGCCTATTGTATCACCGTATCATTTGTCTTCGCTCCGTCACCGATTAAGAGGAACTCGTCATAGCATACAAGCATATCAATTTGAATCTACGGATTGATTTTTAAGACATCAAATTGATCAGTATCTCTTTTTGGTATACATACATCCTGTGCAAATTGTTTCGTCATTACTCTTTAGATTACAAGCAATTATTATTAACATAGATTCAATGAACAATGCTGGACTCGAATCCAAGAGTGAACACCAAATCTGAGATGAAAGTACATCCAGCTGACAAGTGCCGAATAGGACGAAATGTCTGTCGTGAATTCAACTGCTAACCACCTCTTGTTGAATATATATATATATTATTGAGTTTTGAGTGAAAGAGATCATTGTCTGAATGAAATTGGAACTGATGAATGAAACAGTTCATTCGTTTTGAATTAAATGTGCTATTAATATTGACATCCTGTATTTGTTTGTTATTCTTTCGTCTCTTCTGGTTTATGTTCTTCGCTATCTCATTATTTCACACATTTCTTATTATGTAGATGAAGTGGTGAAACGTCATCAGTTGAGGTGGTTTGGACATGTGTTACGAATGGCTAAGCACCGACTGCCTCGACGGGCTATGTTTTGTGGTGTAGGAGTAGGCTGGAAGAAAGTAAGGGGGCGGCCAGAACAAAAACATGACAGAAATTCATGTAGTCACTGACAAGTGCACTGAGTCATGGTTGGTAGATGTAGGCTACCTGGTTGGGGTCCGTGAGACGAAAGTCACCAATGGTTAGAGACCTTGAATGGCATGGCTCAAAACCGTTTGCAACGACGCAGGTGGATCCATTCTTTGAGCTCTCTCAAATCCTAATCTTCTGGATTTGTCAGCACCTATACCTTTGTCTTTCTAAACGTATCTCACTGAATTATACTTCTTGAATAATATCTTGGAACTCTAGTCTTCTTCATTACCATTAATACCTCTACTATCTCTATCACTATGGGATTTGATTTGACATTTGCGTCTCTGTGTGCTAATGTGGTATGGCAACATGAACTTATGTACATACGTACGACGTTCTACGTTGCAACTGACTGACTATTATGTGATTGTAATAATGAGTCCCATACCAGTACGAAACGGCCATCCAGTGCTTCTTGCAGGTTTCTAATGGTGGTCTAACGATGATTGATTGATGATTTCAAAAATGTGTAAAAACACTAATCTCCATAACTCTAATTGAAAATATCGTACAATGTGCTCACTAGTGAGGAAATTCTCCGAGTTCTAGTAATGAGAAGACGTGATCAATGGAGTTCATCCCTGTCGGGTGTAGGCCGTAACTACCGAAGACAAATCCGTAGATCAGTCAGATTTAGACATTCACACCGTTGTATGCCAGCCCAATGGCCCAAAGATTAGGCGTTCGCTCACAAGTCCGAAGGTCCCCAGTTCGAATCCTGCGAGGTGCAGGAGTCGTGGATGCTCGCTGCCACTGATGAGTCACATACCAGGATGAAACGGCCATCCAATGCTTCCGGGTTTCAAATGATGGTCTAACAATGATTTTGATTGATCGTTTTCAAAAAATGTGTAAAAAACACACAAAACCTCCAAAACACTAATTGTTATCATGTTTTGTGATAATTATTTTGAAGATTGTTTATGCACGTTTCTAATGTTGAACTTATTGGCCAAATGAACTTTTGTTATGGCATTTTATTATTATTATTTTTACCACTAACTAAAGTACATTTGTCTTCTTACTTTTGTACTTTTTACCTATTTTATGTGTAGTATCACGTAATCTCTATATATTCTTGTGATATGATTGGCTCATAAATTGTGTTGTTAGTTTCACTTATCTCATTCCTTGAAAACCATAGTGTCCGCTTATATTATCTATATTGTTCTAGTCAATGATAACACATATACCAAGTGAAATGTTTGAAATTGATCATAAACTGAACATTTTATATAATAAATTGTAAAATGATAGTACATAGTACATAGTATAATAGAAAGTAGGTCAAAATTTGTTAAAACTACTGAGTAAGAAATGTAAATAAACAAATGTAAATATTTTGGAAATCATAAATTGATCAATGATTGTTAGACTACCTTTAGAAATCTGGAAGCACTGGGACTCATCAGCAGGGCGCATTCATGACTCCTGCAACTCGCTGGATTCGAGCCCATGGTTGGTCGAAGTTAGACCGTTCGATGCCGGCTCAATAGTTCAGAGGTTAAACCGTTCGCGCGTATGATCGATGATCCTGGGTTCATATTCTGTGAGTAGCAGGAGTTATGGATGCGCATACCAGGTTGAGACGGCTGCCCAGTGCTTCGAGGTTTCTAATGGTGGTCTAACTATGATTCTTCAGGATTTCAATGTAAGACCACGATCACCATAGTGGTACTATAATGGAAAAACTATGTAATCATTATACACTAGTAAGACCTGAGAGAAATAACCTCTGAAGTTTATTACCTCCCGGTTAAATCTTCTCAACACAACATTGTTTTCCTTTAAGGATAAAAGTAGTCACGTGCTGTTACGGGTATGAGGGCGGTTGTCACTTCCCGGCTGCCCACACCGTGGAAAGTTGTTTCTTGAGGGACCTGAAAAGGAAGATGGATTACTGTTGGTGCGTGACCGCAGAGCCCAAGGGACAACTGCTTGAGGCCCGGTCACGTACGGCCTTTTTATGAAAGGTATTTAGAGGATTAGCTCCGTTCTTAAAGGCCCTTAGTGGGCACCCTTACCCAAGGAGACGAAAATCCGTGAGTTAGGGGAGGTGTGACATTTTTAGGGCCGACCTTTTCTAACCCTTCCTCCCTTGTGAGAAGGCAGCATCGCTGCAGATGCTGGTTGTCCGAGGGAAACACCTTACTGCTGTCACACCCCTATACAGTCAGTTAGCAGTACGACTTCGCCCTCAGACCTTGGGTAGCTGCTTTTAGTCTCATCGTTCTCCAATCGACCAGCCTGGCATGGTAGGACCTGCAGGAACATAAGTTCCAGCCAGTGTAGCTCGGTTGGGTCATCACGATAGGCAAGCCCGACCACCACGTCAAGGTAGCAGCTACGGTCGGGAAAGATAAAAGTAGAATCTGCAACAACGATTTCCTACTGATTACTTGTTAACTGAACAAAGGTTTATATGCTCAAGTCTATTGGTACATACTATCTGGTTGTTTAAATTGAAACGGTCGTGAAGAGGAATTCAAAACTGCAACTTTCAATAATGCTTTTTAGAGTAGTATGAAGCACCGTCTCTTGTGTCATTAACACTTTGTTTTTTGCTTATTTATTTTCTTTTTTCTTTTTCTAGACAAATGAAACATTATCACCCATTTATCCTGGTTTAAATTCAAATTACGCCAAAACTAATAATCATCATCCTGCTAGTGGTGATAATCATGAAAATGATGTGACTAATTCTATTAATGTATCAATTTGGTCTACTGGGGGTATGACTTATATGCCAAATATTTTACGTATAAGTCAATTTTGTGCTGGACAATTTCGTGAACCAACTAGTAATGATATTGTTGTCTATGTACCGGGTACATTTGATCTATTCCGTATCCTTTCTGCGTGCGCTTTTGTGTGTGTGTGCGTGTATAATGATAGAAGTTAACTATCACCTGTTTTACCTATTCACTGCTCCACACAATGAATGATACGATAATGAGAGGAAGGACTGAGATTATTGCTTGATCTATACGCTGCTGCTGTACACGGAGCACTGGATCATGTTGAACAAAGAAACACTGATTCACCAAACCCGAGACTTAGTGATTTAGAAAAGATAAATCCGAATGAAAAGTCTTCGTATGGGCATCTGTGTTGAAGCTACCATACCAGAGATATGCGACTGTCAATTCAAATCCCATTGTAGTAGAGATAGTAGAAGTATTAGCAGTAGTTCTCTCTGTCCTGCTTTATGGCTGTGTAACATGGCCAGTCAGTGTAGAAGATATCCGTAGGTTACTGGTTTTCGATCATAGGTGTCTCCGAAGTATTGCTCGTATATCCTGGGACACCCGAGCGAACAACGCTGTTATTAGGAAACGGGTGTTGGGTAAGAATGACAGATCAATAGATGAAGTATTGAAACTCAACCAGTTGAACTGGTTGGGACATGTGTGACGTATGCCTAACCACCGACTGCCTCGACGAGCTATGTTTTGTAGTGTAGGAATAGGTTGGAAGAAAGTTAGGGTCGGCCAGATCAAAACATGACAGAAATCCATGAAGTCATTGACAAGTGGACTGAGCCATGTCGGTTGGTGTCGATTACCTGGTTGGAGCCGGCGAGATGATGATAATCGATGGTTAGAGACCCTGAATGACATGGCTCAGGTGCATTCATTTTTTTTGTTCTCTCAAGTCCTAAGCTTTTTCTTTGTAGACTTATTTCACTAGATTCTGCTTCTTGAATAATATCTTTGAACCCTAATCTCTCCGATCACTGCTGATATTTTTACTACCTCTACTACCATGGGATTTGAATTGACAATTACATCTCTGTGCTAATGTGGTATGGCAACATGAACTGATGTATTTACGTACGAAGTTCTACGTTGCTATTGATTGATTGCTGCTTCAATGTGTTGCATTGTTCAACTGTTAATTTTTGTTTGTTTGTCTGAACTATTCGCGTACAAGTTGAAAATGACTCGAATTATTAACACGTGTAACTGCATTCGATTATATCTTTAACTATATCATACTTTAAACTGTATTCATTGAAACGTCGTCATGTGACAAATAGATATTGGTCATTTGTCATTCCTTGAACAATGTTTAAAACTTGGTAATTATCTTTTGGTTGGATTGCATTCGGATAAAGTGAGTATAAAATTTTTTTATTCATTCATAAAAATAATAAACGAATTTCATAATTTTGCATTAGAGTATTTTATAGAGATTGTAGTGAGAAGATATGTTCAGTGGAGTTCAACTCTGTCCGATCTAAGCAGTAAAACTACCAAAGACGCAAATGGGTGAGGTTGTGTAAAAAACCCTTAGATTGTTCAGAGTTAGACATGAACACCGTTGGATGCTGGCTGGCTCACGGGTCTAGAGATTAGGCGTTTGCACGCGAGATCAAAAGGTCCTAGATTTGAATCTGTTACGCCTGCACGTAAACACGTCAGCTTGATATACTTGAACTATTACGAGTTATTTACCTTAGTCAGAAAACGAGAGCGAGGATCCGGTGATACAACATGCTACTCAAATCCGATTATCCCAACCCCTATATTGAGTGAAAAATAAGAAGACTTGATATGACGTAGAACATGTATTCTACAAGCATCCAGAAACTAGGAGGTCCGAGTCTAGAAGAGAATCAGGATCCTGGACTGGGGATCCGGGACTGAGTCCTGGTCATAAAATGTTACAGATAATCCGTATTTATACTTTTTGGTCGAATAGGAAACTGCATCGAATTCTGTGACATTGACGGTTAAGACGACCAATAGGAAGTGACATTGACAGTCAGGACAACCAATAAGAAACAACACTGGAGCACGTGACATTGATATCTAGGACGACCATAAAATTGAACAGTAGGAATTAACCAATAAGAATTGACCAATAATTCTCTTAGGATATTGGATGAATATCCTAACAGAATCCTGTGATTAGCAGGAGTTGTTGATACTCACTGCTGATGAATCCCATATCATGAAGAAACGACCGTCCGGTTCTTGGACTAACAATGATTCGTTCATCAACAGAACGAAGAAACTGTTAAACAGACCGGAAGTTAAATTTCATTATTCTACAAAGTACTTGTGATCAATGCAAACCCTCTTAGAAAATTTCAGATTTCAATGTATTCATAGTTTTCTAGCTTTAGCTGATTGATCAAACTCAATTCACTTATTTTGAGTATCTTGTTAAGCGTTTCAAGGACATGAACGTCTCTTGTAACCTTATTATTATTATTAAACGACGTTCAACCATAAAAAGTGGTTATTGATCTGATTTCTAAATGAATATTATCCCTTGTTATATTATTCTACAGACATCATCATTTGAAAGTGGTCGAATGGGTTCAATTCTCACACTTCAAGAACGGTTGTTATCTGTACTAGCCTGTCGAGTGAGTAATGTTTGATTTTTCTCTAAGTATATCCAATTGACCAACTGATAATCATGTATAATCTTTATTTTAAATGAATCAAATGAAGGGGTATTGCTAATTTATTTGTAAGATTTTGTGTACTTACTTACTCATGCCTGTTACCCCGAGTGGAGCATAGGCCGCCGACCAGTATTTTCCAACCTACACTGTCCTGGGTTTCCCTTTCCAGTTCTGTCCAATTTTTGTCCATTCTTCTCATGAATGTCTTGACGTACTATGCTTTTTAGTCTTCCTCTTTTCCCTTGACCTTGAGGATTCCGAGTGAGGGCTTGTCTTGTGACTCATTTGGGTGCTTTCCTCAATGTGTGTGTCTTCAACTGCATTTGTTGCTGCGTGTGAGGTTAGAAGAGCTGTGTCATGTGCTAAGTTCGAGCTGTCTAGGTCATCCAAGCTGTCCACTGTATTCCATACTTCCTCTAAGATGTTGACGTCTTCATAATGCAGTCAAATGCAGTTGTCTCATGATGTCTTCATATCCAATGTTGTCCATGGCATCCTTATCATTTAGGTCTCCGATTGGAATGGTCGGTTCCTTTGTTGGATGTTTCTCAACTATTGAATACAGCCTCTCATAGAATTGATCTTTAAGGACCTCATTGTTATCATTGGTAGGTGCATAGGATTGGATGACGTTCATTGCAATTTCATCTTTTCCTGTTTTTCACAGTAGACTTTGGTGATCCTGAGTCCATGAGATTCCCTTCCTATCAGTTATTTTTGTGCTTGTTTGAACAGTATCACTGCGACTTCTTTTGTGTGTGTGTAAGGCATTTTCTTTTCCGCGACCGGAGTATAACAGCATCTCTCCTGAAGCTAGTTTTTTTGTCAAACCTGCATCCAATGTGTTTTTTTCGTGCTAAGCACCCCCAGGTTGTATCTTTTCATTTCCACAGCAACTTGACTGATTTTTTTGGACTTCCATATAGTGTGAAAATTGCATCTCCTTAAAATATTGATTGTTCTGGTTGTGAGAAGGGGCACCAACCTCTCGAGTTTTATCATGAGGCATGATAACTTTTCTAAGCGAAAACCTTCGAACTGTTAGGGCAGACTTTAAATGGTTTGGATTATTTTCTTCGGTTTAGCGTTTTTTAGCCAGTTGGTGTTCTACGCTATGCGGTCGCTGACCCCATGCCCAACCTTCCTTCTTCATCCGGCATGTGACCTGTAGTATAATCCCATCCCACCCAGCAATCACAATGCAATCAAGCATACAACTCTCGTTTATTTATACATCATAGAAACGTCCTTGGGACAGTTAAGAAAATAGCGCACTAAAATACACAGCAGCCAATCACGGCCATGGATTTTCCTGGTGTGAAATGAAATCTCAAGGTCAACTGATCAGCCCATGCTGGCAAACGTGAAAACCAAAATAAGGCATTGATCAAGCGAGTTTTGGGGATCTAACATCCCCAACACCCTATTTTCTTAAACAAATGTAGTCTCTGAAATTAATTGTTGTATAGGACATGTTGTATAGTACATGGAAAAATGAACTGATGTACCTATGTGCCAAGTTCTATGTACTAACTGACTGATTGACTGACTGATATTAGTAGTTCGAACCCATGTGTTGGTGTTTCCTAACACCCGAATCGACAACTCTTGATGATATAAAAAAAAGAGAGATGAAGGATTATAAACCCGAACTAGTTAGGGTCAATCAATACTATTTAAATGTAAACACAGAGTGAAAATAAGAAAGAAGAAATTGAATTCAATTATAAACAAAATAACCAATTTCTTTTTATTTTATGTACAAAATATTCTGTCAGAATAACCTGATTAGCCAATTACTCTTCAATATAAAAATAGGGGTTAAACATGGTTTATCACTGTATCAGTCAGTCAACTACAACGTAGAACTTCGTACGTACGCACATATCAGTACAGGTTTCTATACCACGATAGCACAGAGATGCAATTGTTAATTCGAATGTCAGAGCGGTAGATGTAGTAGAAGTATTAACAGTAATGGAGAAGATTCGGGTTCGAAGATATTATTCAAAGAGTAGAATCTAGTGAAATAAATTTGAGAAGAGAAAGAATTCCAGTGAACACAAGGATTGGACGCACCTGCACCATTGTAAGCGTTTTAGAATCATGTCATTCAACAACTTTAATCAGCGGTTACTATCATCTCGCGAACCCTAGTCAGATAGTCGACACCTACCAGTCAGTCAGTTGCAACGTAGAACTTCGTACGTATGTACATAAGTTCATGTTGCCATACCACATTAACACAGAGACGCAAATGTCAAATCAAATCCCATAGTGATAAAGATAGTAGAGGTATTAATGGTAATGAAGAAGACCAGAGTTAAAAGATATTATTCCAGAAGTATAATTCAGTGAGATAAGGTTCAAAAGACAAAAGTAGAGGTGTTGATGAATTCAGAAGATTAGGATTTGAGAGAACACTAATGATGAATGCACTGCGTCATTGCAAACGATTTTGAGCCATGTCGTTCAAGGTTTCTAACCATCGATTACTATCGTCTCGCGTATTCCAACCAGGTAGCCTACATCTACCAACATGACTCAGTCCACTTGTTAGTGACTTCATGGATTTCTGCCATGTTTTTGTTTGGCCGCCCCTAACTTTCTTCCAACCTACTCCTACACCACAAAACGTAACTCGTCGAGGCTGTCGGTGTTAGGCATGCATAACACATGTTCCCAACCACCTCAACTGATGAAGTTTCACTACTTCATCTATTGATCTACCATCCTTACCTAGTACTCGTTTCCTAACTACAGCATTGCTTACTCGGTTGTCCCACGATATACGAGACACCGATGATTAAAAACTAGTAACCTACGAACATCTTCTACTCTCAGTGGTCTAGAGATTAGGCGTTTGCACGCGAGATCGGAAGTCCTAGATTTGAATCTGTTACGCCTCCACATAAACACGTCAACTTGATATGCTTGAACTATTACGAGTCCACGTAGTCGGAAAAACGAGAGCGATAATCGAGGATCCGGCGACACGACATGCTACTCAAATACGATTATCCCAACCACCATATTAAGTAAAAATAAGAAGACCTGGTATTTAGTAGAACCTGTATTCGACAAGCATCCAGAAAGTACAAGTTCCGAATTCAGAAGAGAATCAGGATCCTGGACTAGGGATCCGGGACCGAGCCCCTGGTCCTGGTCGTGGTCATAAAATGTTACAGATGCGTATCTATACATTTTGGTCGAATAGGAAAACAGCATCGATTCTGTGACATTTGACAGTTAAGACGACCAATAGAAGTAACATTTTAAACGACATGATAGTCCGGATGACCAATAAGAGACAACATTCAAGTATTTGACTTGGACAGTTAAAACGAACATAATTTTGACCAATAGAAATCGACTAATAGGATATTGGAGTGAATATCCTATCAGGTATACGTAGTACATATCGCAACCATCTCAACTAATGAAAATGCATTACTTCCTCAAATCGATTTGTCATCCTTACTTAATATACCCTTTTCCTAACAACTGCATTGATTACTTGATTGCCCCAGAATATACAATTAATAAAATGTGTAAACATGATCTCTGACTCCATTTCTCTGTGTTCTTACTTACTTATTTACGCCTGTTACCCCCAGATGGAGCATAGGCCGCCCACCAGTTTTCTCCAACCAACTCTGTCCTGGGCTTCCCTCTCCAGTTCTGTCCAATGTTTGTTCATTCCTGTCATATCTTTCCCTATTTC
>OX103976.1:6749377-6775318 GCA_944470395.2 Schistosoma turkestanicum | reverse complement strand
ATAAATTTATCTTACTGAATTATACCTATCGAATGATATTTTCGCTCCTTAATCCTCTCCATTAGTGCTAATACTTCTACTATCTTTATCACTATGTGATTTAAACTGACATTTGCATCTCTGTTCTGATGTGGTATGACAACCTGAACTGATGTACTTACGTACGAAGTTCTGCGTTGTATCTGTCTGTTCTGTCTGTCAAAGAGAGGTTAAACATGTAAACCAACAGATACTGACCTAGTAGTCTAGCGAGTAAGTGTTCGTCATGAGCAAAGTGAACATGCTCTTACACACTCAAATAGAAATCACCAAGATAAAAGAGGATAGTTAGCAAGGTCAGGAGACGTGTGCATAATAACTCGATAAGATTGTATTGATTAAATTATTCAAAGGCTAAGTCAACCCCTGTGAGCTCGACATTTTAGTACAGTTACTACAATTTTCATTTATATGCCTGAATGCTATTACGAGTTCACCTTACTCGGTAACGGATCGAAAAAAAATGATGCAGTGACACGACAGGCTATTCTAATCCGTTTGTCCTCAGCTCGGCTAACTATATCAAGAAGCCTTAATAAGGCGTAGAAAGTGTATTCTACAAGCACCCCGAAAATATGAGGTACACAAGCACACAAATCAAGTTTATCAATACACGATAGAAACGCTCTTGGCAGAGCCACAAATTAGCGTACTAAAATAATCCATCAACCAATGGACAGTCAAGGATTTTCCGAGTGGGAAACGTAATCTCAAGATCAACTAAGCGACTTGTGAGCGAAAACATAAAAAAATCCAAAAATTAGGACTTTTTTTTCCAAGTGAGTTTTGAGGATCTAACGTCCGCAACACCTATGGTAAGATGAAAGATCTACTCAACATTTCCTAGTTTTCAATTCGCTTTTTTAAAAAATAAAACTAAGATCAATCAGTCAATGATAATGTAAAAATTACAAAATCCCTAATTCAAAATGGTTTTTTCTCTTTCTTTTTTTCTTGCCGATATCATCGAAAAAAAGGCTGACAGCATATCTGGAACCAAGTCGATTACTTGAATATTTCGCTTATTTAGGTTTCAATTATTATGAGGCTGCATCACTGTGGACATCAATTGTAAATAGTGATTATGATCAACATGATAATATCACACTAACTGGTAATAATAAGCCAACACATTTCACTACATCATCATCTTCACCGTCCTCGTCAGTTGTACATAAAGTATCTGGTCTAACTGAATCACAACTATTTACTTCACATCGTTCTAATGTTGTAAATAGAACATCTGATAGTATGAATGTGACAACAACAAATGAAGCATTATTAAAAGCCATACTCATCACTAATGATAGACGTATCGATGCAATACGTCGATCAACTAAACGTACCGTTTTCTATTGTCGAGTTTATGGAGCTCGTAAAGTTGGCAAAGTAAGTAAATATCATTGTTGTTATACATGAATATGTTGTTTGTTCTTACGATTTATTTGTACTGTATTGTCACAGTATCAAGTAATTTCCGTGATAAAATTTGTTTGTCAGACATACTAGGTGTAACGTATCTGGCTTTATTAATACTATTGTTACGAATGCTTGTAAACATGTCAATTTGATAAAGTTGAATTATTATTACGAGTTTACCTTAGTCGGAAAACGAGAGCGAGGATCGAGGATCCGGCGACACGACCTGCTAATCTAATCCGATTGTCTCAACCCCCCATTGAGTAAAAGAAGAAGACTTGATATGAAGTAGAACATGCATTCTACAAGCATCCAGAAAGTAAGAGGTCCGAGTCCAGAAGAGAATCGGCATCTCGAACTAGGGATCCCGGGTTCGGGTCATAAAACGTTACAGATAATGCGTATTTATACAGTTAGGTTGAATAGGAAACAACATTGAAGTCTGTGACATTGACAGTTAGGACGACCATAATATTGACCAGTAGAAATTAACCAATAGGAATCGGCCAATAGAATTAGACTGACAAATATTGGATGAATATCCTAACGCTAGTCAGTATGTATTCGTAATCTAACAGGAAGCATAGTTTAATTTAACAAACAATCGTTGAACCAAGCGGGCACCAAGTAAATATCCACCACAATGAAAGTTATGTTTTGACAAGTTAGTGTTAAGGGGAGAAATTACAGCGGGCCAGCCACTGGCCTGTATTCTGAGCCATGTTGATAACTTCTTAAGTCACTACGTAGCACCATTTCTAGGACCCAGTCAGGCAGTCATGAAGGACTAACAGATGACGGTCCTGTACAGCCTTCTCTCATACTAAGGCACGACGTCATACACTGATCACCTCTCTACGTTTTCGAACCAGTCCCAGCGTTTGCTAATAATACGCGATGTGGAATTCGCTGAGACGACATCCGTAGTACATTTCAAAACTTCCGAAGTCAGTGTTTCTAGATAGTGACACCAACTAAGTTGTCTTCTTCATGCTCGAACACATGTTACCGAACCTCCGTGTTATTACCATGGTGTTGCCACTAAATGTCAACAATTCTTCACAGACAACAATGATCAAATGGAGAGAGTCACTTAAAGTCCAATAGACCAAGTTTCACAATAATAGAATAAAGCTACTCTCACTGATGTATTGAATTCCTGACCTTTTACAGGTAGACTAACATTATGAAGGCACCAAAGATAGCTCAAACTGAGATAAACCTCTCTGTCTTTTACTATAGAAAATACAAAGCACATAACCTTGAGCTTGTTTTGATTGACTAACCGATCGATCCATTGAATTCCATATTTAAGATTGGTTATACGCTTTGATATTTTTTTTGATCATAAAGACTATCTTTATTGTTCATATGAAATTTATAATTGAATTATTTTCCATAAACTAATCATCTAATTGATAGATTGAGTTCACATTTTGTATTGAGTATTGAATGCCTACTTTTTCTAGATAATCTATAAATTTATGACAAGTGTTTAAAAATGAGATTGATTCAAATCGTGTTACTATTTTGACAAATGAATATTACATTTCATTTACTGTCTTTTTACTCTCTCTCTCTTTATAATTCCTATTAATAGTGTGTGTGTGTGTGTGTGTGTGTGTAGTGAAGATTTCTTCAAAGTGATGTTGGCATAAAACTCTAGTCAATGCGTTACTTGCAAAATATTTTGTGTTATTCTACAAGAATACCTTGCTTATCAGTTGTTGTTGTTGTTAATGTTGTCGCTAGATGTTTGTATTTAAGAGAGAGAGAGAGAGAGAGTAACAATAGTAACACGTATATCAGTCAGATAAGGGAACGTGAATAGAGTTAGTTGTGGAGAGAAGAGAGGTATGTGTGGGTGTAGGAAGGATTTGATTTTGACCAAATTAGTCTCTCGTGCTGTTACGGGTATGAGGGCGGTTATCGTTTCCCGGCTGCCCAAACCGTGGAAGGTTGTTTCTTGAGGGACCTGAAAAGGAAGGTAGATTAGTGTCGGTCTTGGAGACCTGGGAGCGTGACCGCAGAGTCCAAAGAACAACTGATTGATGCCGGTCACGCACGGCCTTTTTATGAAAGGATTTTTGAGTGTTAACTCAGCTCTTAAAGGCCCTTAGTGGGCACCCTTACTGCCGAAGACGGAAATCCGTGAGGTAGGGCGGTGAGGTGTGACATTTTTAGGGTCGACCTTTTCTAACCCTTCCTTCCTTGTTAGAAGGCAGCATCTCTGCAGATGCTGGTTGTTCGAGGGAAACACCTTACTGCTGTTACACCCCTCTGTAGTCAGCAGTACGACTTCGCCCTCAGACCTTGGGTAGCTGCTTTTAGTCTCATCGTTCTCCAATCGACCTGCCTGGCATGGTAGGACCTTCATGAACATATATTCCAGCCAATATAGCTCGGTTGGGTCATGACGATAGGCAAGCCCGACCACCACGTCAAGGTAGCAGCTACGGTCGGGAGTAACACATATAACAAAGTGTTATATTGATTAGTTGATTTGATTCATTTAATACAACTGGAAATCATTATTGATTCATTGTATATATTTTCCAATCTGTATCATAATGTTGGCTTTTAAAATGAATATGTCATTTTAGTCGAAGAAGTGTTTGAGTTGTTTGACATTGTATTCAGAAATTATCACAGTTCAGTTACTCAGCTTGTAGTTGAGAATATTGTTATCAATTGACAATAAATTCACTTTACTCAAGGCTTAAACTTACTACCATGAGTAATAAAAATCATTTTTAAGACAATAATATTTGAATCATCTATAGTTCACATAACAGACGAATCTTTGTTAAACAATCAAAAGATTAACTACTTCACCGACTAACCTGCTGCCATCCTTACGTAGTGTTAGGATATTCATCCAATATCCTAAGAGAATTATTGGTCAGTTCCTATTGGTTAATTCCTACTGGTCAATTTTATGGTCGTCCTAGATATCAATGTCACATACTCCAATGTTGTTTCTTATTGGTTGTCCTAACTATCAATGTCACTTCAAATGTTACTTCTTATTGGTCGTCTTAACCGTCAATGCCACAGAATTCGATGCTGTTTTCTTATTCGACCAAAATGTATAAATACGCATTATCTGTAATATTTTATGACCACGACCATGACCAGGGCTCGGTCCCGGATCCCTAGTCCGGGGTCATGATTCTCTTCTGGATTCGGACCTCGTACTTTCTGGATGCTTGTAGAATACATGCTCTACTTCATATCACGTCTTCTTATTTTCACTCAATATGGGGGTTGGGATAATCGGATTTGAGTAGCATGTCGTGTCGCCGGATCCTCGCTCTCGTTTTCCGACTAGGTAAACTCGTAATAGTTCAAGTATATCAAGTTGACGTGTTTATGTGCAGGCGTAACACGTAGTATCTGGATCTTAACAACAGCATTACTTACTCGATTGTCCCATGATATGCGAGCAATGCTTCAAAGGCACCAATGGTGGAAAACCAGTAACCTGCAAATGTCCTCAACTCTCACTAACCATGTTTCACAGCCTTATAGCAGGACGGAGCGGACTGCTGGACAGTGTATTCATCCTTTAATTTAGCCTACGCCATAGGTGACGCAAATTGACAAAAGCCAATCGAGCCTTCTGTTACCGTACCGAGATTTCGTCAGCACTGATGAGATCCCCAAAATAAGTGAAGTGATCAACACACTTAACTAATTCACTCCCTATCACTGTAGTTCAGGTGCCGATACAAGCCAATCTTGAAGCAAGATTTTGCATTTCAAGGTGTAGAATCACAATCCAACTTCTATTTGTAATAATTGTTATCAGTCAACAATAAATTCACAATACTTAAGGTGTTTACATTTACTACCATGAATAGTAAGAATTATGATTAAGACAAAAAATAACTGAATCATCTATCATACACACAAAACAGACTAATCTTTGTTAGTTTGAAGATTAAACTTTGGACCTTTTTGCTGCAGTCTTGTGACAAAAACACTAAACACTGAGTTGTCAAATCAATGCACAATTTTGTATCAACACGTTTTTTATTTCTATTCACTTAATAATCACTTCTTGCCTTGTTGTTTATTACTTTTTTTACACACTGTAGACATGTTTCATGCAAGGTTTACTTGGTCGTAGTTTGCACGGTTCCGGTGGTACGGGAATCGGTGGTGTCACAGATTCTACATCGAATTGGGTCGCTGCATGTGGTCTGCCAGTTTATGGTCAATCGAAAACTTTATTAATGCACGAGATCAGTGCTAGTGATGGTGAACAAATGTCAGCTAGTGAAGCATTAGCAAGTGATGTTGCTTGTTTAGTATATGATGTATCCGATGCAGATTCATTTCATTATGTAGCTAATATATTTCTTGTAAGTTTTTGTTATATGCATTTGCAAACACATAATTCATTCAGTAGTTGATTTTTGTAATAAACTGTTATGCATGCACGTAAACAGGTCAATTTTTGATATGATTGAACAAGTTTACCTTAATCAGTAAACGAGAGCGAGGATCGAGTATCTGGCGACACGATATGCTACTCTATTCTGAGTGTCGCAACCCCTCATTGAGTAAAAGAAGAAGACTTGAGATGAAGTAGAACATGTATTCTACAAACATCCAGAAAGTAAGAGGTCTGAGTCAAGAAGAGAATCAACATCCCGAACTAGGGATCCGGGTCCGGCTCATAAAATGTTACAGATAATGCGTATTTATACAGTTAGGTCGAATAGGCATCATCATTGAAGTCTGTGACATTGACACTTAGGACGACCAATAGGAAACAACATTTGAAGTGATACTGATAGTTAGGACAACCAATGGGAAACAACATTGAAGTACGTGACATTGATTGCTAGGACGACTAAAATATTGACCAGTAGAAATTAACCAATAGGAATTGACCAATGGAATTAGACTTACAAATAATTCTCTTAGGTTATTGGATGAAGATCCTGACATTGACAATTATGAAATTATGGCTAGTCTTGTTTTGGGCTCGTTATCTCCATGCTAGCTTTTGATACTTGTGACTTGATAGTGGCTATATTGAGGCAATCCGTCCAATAAGTCTATTTGCTCTAAATGAGATTGATCAATCGTAGTTCTGTTCATCAATGAGAAGATTGAAACTACCAATGCAAATGAGGATTATAATACAAGTTGGTATAGAATAGATAGAATGTGGTTGTTAGGACAGCTCCCAGAAAAAGCGTCAAAGCCTTCAGAGGCTCTAAAATAAGCCGATGAGATCCCATCCATTCTGAATCAGAGAGAATTTCTAGAATATCGTCGACATGGCATGCTATGATTAGACAGTTGTATGGAATTTTTGATTTTGTAGATTATTAGGTGAATTATAATGGTGCTTTCCGACTATACCAAAACATTATAGATATACCTATAGGTTTGTAAACACCTCTCATGATTTCTTCGGACCTTTTGATTTGTAACTTTTGGGCTCTTCACATTCAAGTACCAAAGTTGTGTGCTGCATTAAGAGTACTGAAATAGCAAACATGTCTAGTACTAGTGCGTCTCATCCAATTTGATCTTGTCAGTCGCAGATGTACCTGCATGTAAGAGTTAACCTTCACCTCAGAACTCGAACCCATCTATTAAGAATTACTTGATAAATTCATCCAGTTTTTATATGTGATTTTTCTGATGTTGTTTGTGTTCACTGTACTATTTTTGATCTAATTGTCTTTTAATGAATAAGTCAACGGTAGATAACTGTATAAAATGATTAATATACATAGTATAAAATGTTGTGTAAATATTTGTGTATTTGAATGGAAACTGGAGAACTTTGTCATTAGCTCTGTGACACATTTAAAACAACGAAATACGAAACTTTAGTTTTTTATAAACTGATTAATAGTTACTGAATTAATTCTGTGGTATATTGAGCCAATCAAAAATCGATAAAATAATTCAATGCTCGCTATTGGCCAAATCTGACTTGCATTTCTACGACGTGAGACACTCGCCAGTGATGACTTTATTTTCTAAATGGACTTATATATATATAGATATATAATAATGAATGATTGTACAAAGATTCCCAAGTCAATTTAGTCGATCAACTTTTTTCTCATTCAAATAACTGGTTGTGACCAATTCGATCTCATGTGCTGTTACGTGTATGAGAGCGAATGTCACTTCCCGACTGCCTACACCGTGAAGGGTTATTGCTTGTGGAGCCTGAAAAGAAAGTTGGATTAACGTTGGTCTTAAAGACCACAGAGCCCAAGACACAACTGCCTAAGGTCGGTCATGCACTGCTTTTTATAGTTGGTTCTTAAGGTGTTAGCTCCGCTCATCAAATGGCCCTACCGCCAGAGACGGAAATGCGTGAGGCAAGGCGAGGTGTGACATTTTTAGGGTCGACCTTTTCTAACCCTTCCTCCCTTGTGAAAAGGCAGCATCGCTGTAGATGCTGGTTGTCCGAGGGAAACACCCTAGTGCTGTCACATCCCTCTGCTGTCAACAGTACAACTTCGCCCACAGATCTTGAGTTGTTGTTTTTAGTCTTAACATTCTCCAATCGACCTGCCTGGCATGGTAAAACCTACAGAAATATATGTTCCGGCCAATTTAGCGCGGTTAAGTCATTGTGATAGGCAAGCCCCGACCATTACGTCAAGGTTAGGTTGGTTGGGTTCGTGTATAAGAAGATTATGTATCAGTATTGAAATTCGAATGCAAAAATAAATAAACTCAGTAGTTTATTGACAGTGTAATGCAACAAATTTTCTATTTTATTTTGTTATTATTATTATTGTTTAATTTTTTTTTTAGAATTTTTATCGTGGTACACGTGTACCATGTCTGTTTGTTGCAGCTAAATCTGATCAATTACCTGTTCTACAAAATTATCCAATTGATCCTAGTGAATTGATTACAAAATATCATTTACCACCGATTGAATCATTTTCTAGTGTGAATTTATCACAAAAACGTCAACAATCATTACGACCAAATAATTCATTTACTCATTTATCTGATGCTACTACTACTACTCCTGGTACTACTACTACTAGGACGACTAAGTGTAGTGGTGATATACCTGATGATATCAATACTCATGCTACTACTACTACAACAACAACTACTACTACTACACCGTTTCCACGAAGACGTCGCGCCGGTTCAGCTGATCCAATTTCTCCATTCAATGATAGTAATAATAACAATAATAATAATAATGATTTCAATAGAACACCACTTCATTTACAAGATTCTACATCATTAGAACATTCATTAAATCATGATTCACATGTCATTGCAAATCAGTTATCATCATCATCATCATCATCATCAACTACTGGTAAACATTATTCACGTGCTGAATTACATCATCATCATTTACGTAATCAACAGAATTCGCATTTTGCTCCTGTATACATTATGTTGTGTACAATGGCAAATTATCCGTAAGTTAATGATTATGAGTTAGTTGAAAAAAAGGAGTCTGACAAAATGCAGAGTCTTCTGACTACCATAAGCAATAATGCCAAGCATGTTTGGGATGCGGTTCTCATCATCGAAATGCAAAATGTTGCTTCAAGACTGGGTTGCATCGGTGGCACTTGAACTACTAGTGGTAGGGAGTGAAGTGGTCGAGTGTGTTGATCACTTCTATTATCGGGGGAATCTAATCAGTGCTGATAGCCTGATGACTGACGATATATTAACGCGGATACAGAATGCTCGATTGGTTTTTGCCAACCTTCGTCACTTCTGGCGTAGGCGAGATATCCGTTCGCTAACCAAAGGACGAGTGTACTGCGCAGCAGTTCGCTCCGTCATACTATACGGATGCGAGACTTGGCCGTTAAGAGTAGAGGACTTCCGTAGGTTACTAGTATTCGATTATCGATGTCTCCAAAGCATTGCTCGTGTATCATGGGACAACCGAGTAAGCAATGCTGTCGTTAGGAAAAGAGTTCTAGTTAGGGATGGCAAATCAATAGATGAAGTAGTGAAACTTCATCACTTGAGGTGGTTGGGACATGTGTTACGTATGGCTAACCACCGACTGCCTCGACGAGGTATGTTTTGTGGTGTAGGGTTAGGTTGGAAGAAAGCTATTGGCGGTCCGGCCAAAACGTGGAAGAAATCCATGAAGTCACTGACGAGTGGACTGAGTCATGTTGATAAATGTAGGCTACTTGGTTGGGGTCCGTGAGACGAAAGTCACCAATTGTTAGAGACCTTGAACGACATGGCTCAAAATTGTTTGCAATGGCGCAAGTGCATCCATTCTTTGTGCTCTCTCAAATCCTAATCTTCTGGATTCGTCAGCACCTCTACCTTTGTCTTTCTAACCTTATCTCACTGAATTATACTTCTTGAATAATATCTTCGAGCCCTAGTCTTCTTCGTTACCATTATTACCTCTACTATCTTTATCACTATGGGATTTGATTTGACGTTTGCGTCTCTGTGCTCATGTGATATGGCAACATGAACTTATGTACATACGTATGAAGTTCTTACGTTGCAACTGACCTACTGACTGATCAGTTGAACAAATACAGATTTTTAATCATTCAACATAATTCAGATCAACAGTTAGTGAATTCACTAACTAACTGATGGATGGATGGATATGTCTTGATCTATTTGCTTCTGGTGTTTCGCTAATCTTTTTTATTTCAATCATCATCATACAAAAGAAAAGTCATATAAAATGATTAGACTTGTTGTCATTTCGTTGTCATTACCTTAGTTGATAAATATTTACTTGTACTTATCGTCTGGTTTCTTCATATTCATGTGGTGCGCGCTACTTATAAGTAGTATATGACGCGAGTGAAAACATAATGTCTGGCAGCAGAAGATGGGGGAAAGATCAAGAAAGGAAGAGTGGGAACACAATGGAATTTGTATGAAACCTATGAATAGTGAAATGTCAGACAATAGATTGAAGATTTGCAAATTAACGGTTTACGATATGTTTTTCCTATTTTACTGAGTAACTCTGTAATTTCCGATGAATACAATTCGGTTGCCCTCACTTGTGTTCTCCTTCACTACATTCACACCCTTGTTGGTGGTGTATACAATCGTAAACTTGAGCATTGCTTCTTGACATGTGTTACACATGTCTAGCTTCTATCTATTATGACGTGAGATAGTTACTGACAAAGTCAGTCAGTCAGTCAGTCAGTAAGTTACAATGTAGAACTTCGTACGTAAGTACATCAGTTCAGTTTACTATACCAAATTTTGCATAGAGACTCAATTGTCAGTTTAAATCCCATAGTAGTAGAGTTAGTAGAAGTATTAGCGGTAATGGAGAAGATTAGGGTTCGAAGGCAGTCAGTATTCAAGAAGAGTAATTTAGTGAGATAACTTTAGAAAGAAAAAGATAGAGATGATGAGGAATTCAGAAGATTAGAATTTCAGAGAAAACAAAGAGTGGATGCACTTGCCCCGTTGTAAACGATATGGTCTCTAACCATTGATTACTATCGTCTCGCGAACCCTAACCAGGTAGTCTGCATCTGTCAACATAACTCAGATCAGTTTTCAATGACTTCATGAATTTCTGCCATATTTTGGTTTGGCCGGCTCTATCTGTTACTGACGTAGAATAATAAAACAAAGTTTATAAAAGTGATTGAACTTAAAATGCAACATCTGCACAGTACATGAATTTACTAATTCTTTAGCTAACTTTCCATTAGTTTTCAATATTGTAAAACGTAATAATAATAATAATATTGTAGTTCGTAAATTTACATAAATTAACATATTTAATACAATGTAATTGAAAACTCTCCCCGCGTTTTGTTTTTTTTTTAGGCATCATCGTGGATTTGATTTAGCTCGAACGGATTATGCATGGAAATGGACATTGGCATTCACTATTATGACAGGCATTGGATTTTTTGCATTTCAAATGGTCAAAACTCACTTGTAGTATATATATACATATTCATCATTATACATACTTCTTACTCTTCCTGTATATTATTATTATTATTATTATTGTTATTATTATTATCTCCAAAATTCTTTTCACCTGTCGTCTTAACTCTTTTCCACTCTTTTTTTTTATAATCTTTCGCTTCAACACAGTTATAGTTTTTAAGGAGAAAAAAAAAAAAGAAAGCATATTACACAATGTAATAAGTTATTCCAAAGATTATTTATTATTCAATACTGACATTTAATAAACAAATGTCATCACTTATATATATATAAATCACGATTTATGATTGGAAAGTTGAATTTCCATTCAAACTGTAACAAATTTACATGGATGTTAGTTGAACACACTAAAAAATAGAAAATATTGTCAAGATATGGATATTCTTTTCATTTGCAATACTCATCGGTCGTTTCCGAAGCGTCTTGTTTATCTATTTATTTTTGATGTAGTTGCGTGAATGGGTCGGATCAAAAGGAGGTTTAACATTACCTTAAGATCTGTAGTGTTAAGTTATTTTCCGCCGATTTATTCGTTAATGATAGAGTAGGATTTAATTTGTCCTACAGATGTACTTCTAGAACTGCAAACGCAATATTGGCGAACACAGAGTCTATGGGGAAGCTGTAGTCAGAACAGGACCGATTTTGCTTTAAACTTTATCTGTTTCGACCAATATAGCGTGTCTTATGGAAAATGAATAAAGTTATGAGTCACATCAGTATAATAAGATAATAATGTCCTTCAATTTGTAGGTCATTTACAACAAGAAAAGTTTACAGACACGTCAGACCAGATCACGTGATGAGCGCTTAAACGACAATTTGATTGGTTAGTTATGGAAATAACTAACAGATAGGGTTTTTGTATCAGCCGGTTTTCGAGAGTCAGTATGTATGACATCTTTCGCTGGTTTATTATATTGCCACAGACTGTAAGTTTTAGCGCTCAACGCTTAACAACTTTGAATATGGAATATACAACCAGTCATTTGTAACTGATGTACAGATAAACACCAGTCATATTGCATAAAAACGATTATGAACTATTGTGGTTGGAATGGTAGTGAACTTAGTACATACGTACATCAGTTCAAGTCACCTTATCACATTAGCACACGGATGCGACTGTCAGTTCAAATCTCAGTTATAGATGAAGTAGCGGTATTAACAATAATGGAAAAATATTAGGTCTAAACATTGGGAATGTTGTGACTGAAATCTAATCAGTCTTGTCTGACATGTGGGGATCCTATGCAGATTGCCTCAGTATAACCATCGTCATAAACTTATACAAAACAGATAGAATATGACTAGTAGTGGAATACAGGACTTGTGTTTCGTTCTGGTTTGAATTTGTCAGCTGGTGGTACATTTACCTCGGAGTTAATGTTGACTTCGGAGAACGATCTGAGTACCTTTTGCTTCAAATGCCATCGCGTTATCGACTCAGCTAGTTATTCCGGATGGTTTGCATATGTTGGTTGCAGTTTAATAGCGAAACAGAGAAGCGCATCGAAACTCACTCGATATTTACCATATTTTATCACAAGTAGTGTAGACACTGAGCTTCCGATTTTAATTGCAACCTGACGTCTTCTCTTTAGGGCATATAAGTGATCGTTGATCAGGTCATTTATAACGCTAATAGGAGTCAAAGTACCTTCTATCGAAATGTGAAACAAACTAAAGAACCTCTACTGCAAACGTGTATTGTACATGCGACAGAAATGAATCTTCTGAATGAAGGTATCTTCTGGTTACAGAGAATAAAGACATAGGTAGAGAAAATCCAGATCTATCAATAGTTTGACGGTTCATATTCCACCTTAAGTCAAACTTTTATCAAACCACATTCTTCACAATTAACGACTATGTTACAGACAATTCAACCATCAATTTTTGTTACTACAGTGAGGAGATCGGAACACCTATTATTAGATTTCCAATGTTAACATGTAAACACTTATTCATCAATTACTCCTTACCTACCAACATCAAGCACACTACCTACCCTGAAAAAGACCTACGACTGCGGACCTATTGGTATTGCTACAACACCCATAACTTTGATCCTATTCACAGTGGGAGAGCCATGGCGCCTCCAGGCAGAAGTCATTCTATGTACATTCACATCTAGGTAAGAGCCTGTATAGAGTGCTTTTCGATTCACACTCCCCAACAAATTCATTCCTGTTCTACGCAAACCACCCAAGAACACTACAGTACCTTTTCCCTATTTGTATTCACTTACTGTATCAAACTGTTCCTGTCAGTGACATGGTGTAAATATGCTATAAGAAATAGATTCTTATACTTCATCTAACTGCTATGACTTCTGCAATAAATGTGGTAGCATTTGTGACGATTTGATCCAGTCTGTAAGCTAGTATGCCTCTCGAAACATTCTGTTTTCGCAAACCTTTCCAGTTCTTCTTGCTATGAATTTGTGGTTAAACATTCCCTCTTCATAACTCATCATTTACCATTTGATCAAAATAGTCCGTTAAGTGACCTCCGTTCAATGATAATCACATACTTCAGTTAGTAAGGCCTTTCGCAGCGTGCCACAAAAGTATCTCCTTTTAAATCTTATCTCAATAGACATACAATATACAATTCTATCCTGATTTAATCATGGTCTAATTTTACGTTCTAAATCTTGTTACTCCGAATCTGTGAACAAAGCCAGTGAAGTTATGGGAATAATGACTAATGTCGTGCTCTTTCGCTATTTAATAATGACGTGTGCTCACTTTTCAATACGGTTAACTTTTCCTGATGACCTAAAAGTAGTATACTCATTCTCATCGCCAACCAAAGAAACATTTGCTTCAGTGGAATAAGACATTGAATGTTGATAAAAGCGTTGTCCTTAGTACTATCCGTAGCTCTGACCTTAATTCTGTTCTACACAAACACATACTGAAACCTCTAAACATTGTTCAGAATTCGGGTGCAGGGTACAGCAACAGCTGTAACTTTCTCAAGCACACTGCACCTCAGATACCTAAAGTATTGGAGCGCATAGAAATCATAACGAGAAATTCAATAAGACTGAATACAGATTATTACACAAGCGTGTAAGGCATCCTAGTTTACAGTAGCTGAAGGCACAGCCATTTGATGAAATATGGAAGCGTTTAACGAAGATCCATGAAGGTGCTAGTATTGCATTCCTATCATAAATATTATTTCAGAAGATGTCAACAACATAATTTGGAACCTTATTGAATCATACGAACTAATTAAACCTTGTCGTTATGTACCGGCCTACAGGTGGCATTTCTTTCTCTCTTGCATCCACTCCTTCTTAATCTATCTTGACATCTCACAAGCTTCACAGTGGGGAAATTATCCTATCAAATCGAAGAAATTAAAACAAGTTATTTTAGCATATCTTCCTCCTTTACTTTTCAGATTTGTAGAAAAGAAATCCAGCAAGCCCATATCACTTTAAAACTATGACCTAATTTCATGGATGACTTCCTACACGAAAAGGTTTGCGTGTTCTGTGAATTTAAGAATGATTTAAAAAAAGTTCGGTACCTGTGTAATTGACTGATGACCTCCAGATACACCCAAATTGTTTAATTTCACTACTCCACAACTCATAATTCGTGATAACATTTTACTTAACACTTACTGAAGTTAATTACCTTTTATCGTAATTAAACTTCACCACTTATATAAGACTCAAACAAGTAGACACTTGACGATTTTTATGCTATTAACTGTAAATCTCATCGCAACATTACAGACTGTTTGGATTTGAACTTTTATTCCGCCATCAAAATATACTATAATAATGACCTCTTCTCATTTATAATAATAATAATAATGATAATAATTTATTCTCAAACAATAACTTGTTACAAGAGGCATGCCAATTTACAGGCAACATCAATATGCTAAGACTGCTAACATAGTTTTTGTAAAAAGTTGTTCGGTTGCTGAAATATTTCGAAAGATAAATTGGCTTCATGTAGATGGCTAAAAGTTTCCACGTAAAATTATCCATAGTTTTCCATACTCTGCAATTCGCAATGCGGATAATTGGTGTGAGACAATGCAAGGTAGAGACAGGTCTGCCTATAAAAAGAATCGATGAGGTAAATATGCTAAAATCTTGTAGACGTTCGTCAGCTAATAGATTTACAAGCTCCAGAGTAAAGCAACCGAGTCTTCGGCAAATATCCAGACAAATATTTGAGAATCGCCATAAGGTGCTGCAAAAGAGAAATAAGGAGAAAGGGGCGAGGAGTAGAACAGAAAATATTCTTGTTTAAAGCTGAGTCGTGAATCAGTAGATACTTTTTTAAAAATTAAAACACTAACTGTACGCCTGCACTTATGTAGGTCAATGAAGGCAACTGACGAGTAAGATAACGAATGGGTGATTAATCGTATCAATAAAGGAAATTCAGAAGCACGGAAATGTTAGTAATAATGTCGATTTACAGAATACGATGATGAATCACAGTGATCTGATGCTTTTGTGATGCTTGTAATAGGATTTATTAGTAGGGAGTTAAAACCAGTGCAAGTTTATGAACAGGAGTCTTAGACGAGGTTAACAAGAAAAGGCAACATCAATATCATCCCACTATATCGTAAGGAGCCGTGAGTAAACAAAATGTTCTGCCCCAGAGACATGGGCAGATTGAGGTAGTCGTCCCACCGTCATGAACGCTTTTCAGATACACCACCCCCTGCCTTTGTGATGTTGGACTTCCTTACGTTTATTGGTAGATTTGAAAGAATGTTTTTTAGTCTGCGCTCTATTTTTTGTACACCTTGTCGGAATACAGTCTCTCCACTAGCTACACGGTACAAGCAAACCAGACAACTTTGCCTTCAGTGTGTGCAGCACGTACAATATATTTTGCGTATGTTCGCTTCCATAAAAATTTAGACTGAATAATTTTCACATTCATTTTCGTTTCCTTTGTTTTCGCCCACTTTCTTATTTTCCAATATCTTTACAACAGGCTAGTGTAAACCAAGTGATATTTTATCTTCGAATATAGTTCTTTCCGTACGGTTTCAATTATCTGGTAGTGTGCAATGTCTAGCCACTCGAATGCACTAATTCTAGTTAGTTGGTAGTTGCTTGTGAGTTTTTATGTCCGTGGTTTGAATGAATAAGTTGGTTTCAGAGCAGTAGGGCTCCTGAACACCAGCGACTATTACTTTACCAAGACGGATATCAGTTAGTTACACGTGGAGAATAATTAGAATAAAATCCTGATGTTATTAAGAAGATATCAGAATTAAGTAAAAACAGACAATTTAGTTTATTAACTGGTAGTGAAGACTGTGTGAGAGGACTGGAGTGAAAGCTAGGATGAAGAAGCGGAGATAATCAGAGAAACAGATTAAGTTAGATAATCTGAAGTAATGCCAATGTTAACAACTAGAAAGTTTCAAGACATGCGTCAGGCACAGCTGGTCTGTAAGTACATGCTTATCAAGTTTCTTCATAAGGTTGTACGCTGAAGGGGCTTTGGACACCACTCGTAGCGCATTCCGAGTTGCTACGACTCTTAACGAGAGAGTGTGAACGAACCTGAGTGTTTGCTCTTAGATGCGCGGTATGGTGCTCGCGTCGGGCTGCTGTGACATGCTTAATATGTTGTACGCCATAATCAGATTAGCTCTGATTCTCCTGTAACTGAGGGTGAATAATTTTAAGTGCTGGAGTCTATCGTGGTAGGTTTTCGTATTCAACCCTATCACTGATTTTGTTGCTCGTCTCTGTACTCGATCAAAGAGATTGATTTCTCTTTTAAGTAGAGGTGATTACGTTGTGAATCCCAATGTGCACGCGCACATGTCTTAAACAACGTTAAGTATAACTGTGGGGTGATAGCATCAAGTTGCATCAAGATTAGCATTTGCCTTGTCTGTATATCCCATCTAGTTCTCAATGCTGTCAAGGATTTCATAGATTATTAAATTGAGACCATGCCTTGAGGAAACATGAAGGAGCCAACTTCCTTTTAGTGTGTAGGTCTCTCGCGCCATGTGGGGCAAAATTTACATAAGAAAACGTTTCGAATTTATTAGTTTTAAACTGCTTTCCACTGCTGATTCCTCAGTAGATGTAAGGTTCCTTTGAAGTGCATTTAATTTCTCTTTTCCTCTAATAGACCTCCAGATCTCCGCATCATCTAATTAGATCAATGACATTGAGCAAACTTTGTCTAATAGATAGTTAATGAATATTGGGAAGAGAAGTGCAACTTAGGTGGTCCTTTGTGAAACTCTCGATGTTGAAACTTTAAGTTCAACTAAATAATTTTCACTTTATCAAACGTGTTTAATTCAGATGAATCTGAAGGATTTGAAATTCTTGTGCGTAAATATATTTTCGATACAGCCTGGAATAGTTTATTTACATTACTTATGTATGAATAATCCATTTGTAAATGATGATGATAATTATAATAACTCATTGAAATACTATCTGATTTCCGGACCAGTGCAGTCAGATAGGCTTCATCCTTATTATGAATATAAACTAACTATTTCACCTAATAAAAGCTCATAAATCAATTAATAAATTCTTGAGAAGAAACGTTTGCTGGGGATCCATGTAACATAAATCTCTTACAGTTCTCGATTACAAGTAACTTAAAATGTAAACTACATTTGACAAGTGACACTGAAGAAGTGATGAGAATAATATCGTATTTGATAGAAGTGTCCACACTATTGAAAGTCAGTCCATAAAATTAAGTAACCCGCATCTTAATGAATAAATGTTTCTCACTATTTCTGTTCACAGATTTGAGCGGTTAGTTTGATTTTGACGGTTACGGCGTGGCCTTGACGCCTAACCTTGTCCAGATGACTGTAGATGAAGTAATTATTTTATTTTTGTAAATGCCTCAGGTGTTAACTCGTATTTTGAGTGAATATGTCATCACCATAAAAACTATGGTTCAAAACTGCAACAATGAAACCTTATCAGTCGATAAACTCATTCTATTGTATATCTGAAAAATTTTAGTATTTAGTCGTTCGTTCGTTTATCAATTTTTAGTGCTGGTTGCGCTGAAAAGTTTTCTTGTTACCTAGTGTACTTTTGAATATTTTTTTTGCTCACTTTACCTTATATCTTTCACTAGCTGGTATAAATCAATTGATTTCTTGTTCTTTCGGTAGGGTTACAGTTGTCTCATAGTATCCAATAAATGGAAGTCTAAACATTCGACTGTCTGATTCCAGTCAGTTGGCAGTTGGTTGTTAGTTCGCATGTCTCATGACTGGAGTGTAAACGTTTGTTTCAGGGTAGTAAGGTTTCTTGATATCACCAGCTATCACATCACCAAACCGGAGATCAGTTATTCGCAATAAAAATTATCGTGGCACATATCTTTGGAATAGTAGTTTTCACTGCTGTAGTTCAGTATTCATTTTCCTTGTATACTTAAAAACATTCTTTTGCTGTTATCACTGGACAATTCTTTTTTGGGAATATATGAGAATAGTACTGTGATACGAACCAAATGTATACTTATACTTTATATACATTTTGTTTGTAAATGTAGGTGCCATTCAGACATATTGTTTGATTTCAGAGCATCAATGAATTTTAGTCTTGAATCACATCGTTTTTCTTGTTTTCCTCACAACAAGTGCTAATACCTACTGATTAAGACCAATGATATTGTATTTCAGTCTGCCCTAGTTTACTTCATATGTCTTATTAAGTGGAGATAGAGAAATGCAGTTTTTCTGCTGAATCAGTAATTGCAAATCCCTTGTCCTTAAAAAATGCACCCTTGTATACGATAAACTTTATATTATTTTCTAATAATCTCAGAACCGCCCAAATTTCGATGTGACAGGCAAAACGTTTTTGGCTCCTATGGTACGTGTTTCGACACATCCTATGCGCCTCCTCTGTCTGGAATATGGTGCAGATTATGTGATTTCTGAAGTATGTTAGACTCTATTGCATAAATTCACCAAATTATATTATATTAATTGTTCCTCTTTAAAGTTTTGTAGCAGTGCATTATTTTGGGGGCTTTTTTGGTTACTGGGCTCGAGTTAAAATTCATCTACACAGTTGACTATGCGATGTTAATTTAGGAATCTTCAGGAATATTTTTAGTTTTCGGATGCTGAAATTATTTATCGTAGATCTTACTTTTAAAGTACACCTAGTTGTAATCCCAGTCTTATTGGCTTATTCTATTAGTTTTCCAAAACATAAACATGATGTATTGTGGTATTCTTTGTTGCAAGCCTACAATTTAACTAACAAAGGCTTGAGCGAATTGTTATTCAAAAGGTAACCGAACCTATGTGGCTTCTAATGTATGTTTAATTTTTAGTCAATGTGTTTAATGCTACGTAGAAGTTTATTGGCTTCATTTAAGTGTTAATGGCATTTGGCATCCTTTGAGTACGTCGAGCAGTCGAGTTCAACTAGTTTTGTGTTGCAAAATAACGAGAGTTATACATGAAATTGGAAACCTATTGGGTGATTAAAAGCTCACAATTCTAACTTCGTTACTTCCAGTACTTCATAATTTTCTCCAGTATGGCGGTGTCTATGTGGTTAGACTCTTAGTTGCCAATATTTGAACCCCGGACTACTTTTCTCGTTCTTAAAGCTGGCTGATATAATCTATTACAACACAAGCATTTCTCAAGCTAGTATATTCTCTCAAACAGATATGTCACCAATTCTGTTGAAGTATATTGAATTTAATAGTAACATTTTATGTTCTTTAATACCTAACGTTTTCAGGAATTGATCGATCAAAGAATTATCCGTTCTTCAAGGATAGTAAATGGTAAGCATCAGTTAAATTGTATCTTTTATGAGTTCTTCATGTTTTTTTTTTCATTAGCTGAATTAAATACCATTGACTTCGTCTTACCCGATGGTTCTGTTACATTTCGTACATCAGCTGAAGAGAAAAATCGTGTTATTGTCCAATTAGTATGTAGCTCATTATTTTTTTACTAAATAACGTCAATCATAATAATTTATAGGGGACTCCAGAGCCTGGAACAGCTTTACAAGCAGCCAAAATGCTGTAAGTTTTCTCTGTTCCATTTATTCCAAATTAAACAGAGAAAATGATGTTATGGGTATTGATGTGAATATGGGCTGTCCAAAAGCATATTCTGTAAAGGTTAGTATATATATTTTTATATATATGAGTGAAATAATAGTGACAATAGTAGTAGCAGAAACACTGATTTAGGAAAATAAAATCAGAAAGAATCCTTTTAGTTAAAAATGTTCCTCTTGCTTATGTGAAAAAAATCAGTCACATCAGGACTGCCACTGGCTTATATTCTGAGACATGTCTGACAACGTTTCAAGCCACTGAGCTGCACCATCTCTAGGAACCCCGACCAGGGATTCGTGAAAGACTAACAGATGCCGGTTCTGTACATCTTTCTCTCCTACCACGACACCATGTCATACACTGATCATTTCTATGCTTTTTCGAACCAGTCCCAATACTGGCATATAATGCATGATGTAGGATTCTCTGGGACGACATTCGTAGTATATTTCCTAGCTATTGAAGTTGGCGTTTCAAGGCAGTGACACCGACTAAGTTATCGTTTCTGTACCTGAACACACGTTGCCGAACCTATTGTCACTAAATATCAGCTAAAAACGGTGATCAAACACAGGAAGTTTTCCAATATCTTCTACTCTAAGAGACCAAGTTTCACAAGCATAGAGCGAAACTTCTCTCACGGGCGCCTTGTAGACCCGACCTTTTGCAGTCAGACTAACATTATAAGGGCGTCAAAGATGGCTATGAGAATGAAACCCTACCATAATTTTTCCATCGTACAAGATGCCGGTGGATATTATTGGTTGATGTCCCATCAGTCTCATAGATTGTTTCATTCACACCAAATATCTTGCTACCTGTCTCTGGAATAAGTTTAGAGAGCTTCCGATAGCTACAAGATGCAGCTACTACCTCCAGCTCGTTATCGCGCTCCGAATACCAGGTTTCTCACTTTTCACCCAAACTTTAATTACGTAACGGTCTTCTATCTTCAAAATCGTGGCTACCCGGAGTAGACTGACATGCCCCAACTAGTCCGAAGGAGCCTGTTGAAAGCCAGTGCTAATGATAGTGATGTTTTGCGGAGCCGCAATCGTCTTTACTCGCCATGTTCATGGTGTTGTACTATTGGAACCGGTTCTGGAGCCCTTATGCAACATCGATTTGGCGTCAGGGTCTTCCAGCTCCTCTAGGTGGATCTACCATACCATCCAAAACGGTTTAATCGCCCGATATTCACTTTTCATCCTCTAAATTTCGTAAACAACACGTGTATCACGAGAAGGCAGTAAGTAAAACTTCGCCGATAGTGGTTATATACTCATTGCCATATGAGAGCATTTCAAAAGACAGAGCGAACTCTCTTCAATGTCGACCGTACTCGGGCATTCAGGAGCTATCATACGTTGACCGACATATCAATAACCCTTTACATTAGCTTACATAACACCTCTAAATTGAAGTAGTTTAACATTCGTATGAAATGTGCCGAAAACTGTAGTTCTTCCGTTTGAGTTTCCTAGTGAGATGGTGGTTGAAGCTAGTCGACAAGAAACCCTGGACCTAGGTTTTGTTCTATTTGGTACTCTTCAGCCAGGTATACGTGTAATCTTGAGGGATCTGATGCTTCTTGGCGAATTCGATCTCATGTTACCCAACTTCACAGTTTAAGACGTTATCACTGAGTTATCCGTCCTACGACTGATCTCCTGTAGAAATGAGATATATTAAAAATTGATTGATTACCGGGTGACAGTGACCGATGTCATGTGTTTCAACTCCTTCCTAATGCTGATCGTATTCTATTGATCCGGTTGCAATGTAATCACTAGTATTTAATATCGTAAACCTTTTATGATCACACATAAGTTTACATAGTCTATGTCCTACATAAGGTTATTTTATTTGTTAAATAACAAAACTTTTTCAACTTGTTGTAAATATATTGAAATCATGAATGAATCATTGTTAGACCAGCATTAGAAACCTGGAAGCACTAGATGACCGTTTCATCCTGGTATGAGACACATCAGTAGTGCGCATCCTCGAATCCCGCTATTCGCGGTACTCGAACTTAAGACCTTTGGTTTTGCACGCGAATGCCTAACCTCTGCACGACTGAACAAGCACTCAACGGTGTTCATATCTAACTTTGATCAATGTAAGGTTTTGCGCAACCTCACCTATTGTCTTCGATAGTTATTGCCTACTCCAGACAGGGTTGAACTCCACTAGTCTATCTCTTGTCACTAGAACCGCGAGAATCTTCTCACGAAGCTAGTCACTAGTGTGCACCTTTCTGATGTTTCTTTGATTTTTTGCTGTTGTAAATCTTCATGGTTAGTCAACACAAATTATACTTACCATCAAATTTGTACTATGTGCTCTAAAAATTTTTTTCTTGATTTTTTATTTCTTATTTTAAGGGTGGAATGGGTGCAGCCTTATTGACAAAACCAGAAATTGTTAAAGAAGTAAGTTGATTATCAATAGATTATTAATGAACTATTACGAGTTTACCTTAGTCGGGGAAACGAGAGCGAGGATCGAGGATCCGGTGACACGACATGCTACTCAAATCCGATTATCCCAACCCCCATATTTAGTAAAAATAAGAAGACGTGATATGAAGTAGAACATGTATTCTACAAGCATCCAGAAAGTACGAGGTCCGAATCCAGAAGAGAATCAGGATCCCGGACTAGGGATCCGGGACCGAGCCCTGGTCCTGGTCGTGGTCATAAAATGTTACAGATAATGCGTATTTATACATTAAAGACTAATAGAAAATAGCATCGAATTCTGTGACATTGACAGTTAAGACGACCAATAAGAAGTAACATTTGAAGTGACATTGACAATCAGGACGACCAATAAGAAACAACATTGGAGTATGTGACATTGATATCTAGGACGACCATAAAGTTGACCAGTAGGAATTAATCAATAGGAATTGACCAATAATTCTCTTAGGATATTGGATGAATATCCTAAGAAATTTATCATGTACACTTGAAAAATTTTCCCAGATTTTATGGTCGATTTTTTAATCTATTGTTACATATATATTCGTTTACAAAAGCAAACAAGTAAAAAAAACAAGACTAATTGTAAGATTTAAAAGTATCCAGTGGTTGATATTTAAGACTACAATTAATCAATCAGTCAATCTCTTTTGGTATATGTTTGTTAATGTGGAACGAATTGCCACTATAGTCTCATTAAGTTACAAGCATTTTCAGGCATAGTTTAGATAGTTACATTAGTTCACTACTTGTGTTTTACCGTATTCGGAACTAGTCAATTAAATGTAGATTCACTTTGGTGTTTAAATTTATTAGACCTAGTCGCTATCACTTGAAATTTTATTCTCTGGAATACAGATATATTCTGTTGATAAGTCGAAAATTAAATGAAATCCATCTATTAAATTTCATTGTTGAGCCTGTTCTAATAAATCTTCAATACATTCAATCAATCTCGTTGGTATATGTTCATCCTGTGCGGATTGTTTTGATATGTCGCCTTTAGGTTACAAGAGTTGTTAGCGCGTTTAGTCCTATCTGAGACTCATCGGCTGGGTGTAACTGCACCCTAGAGTTGATATTCACTCAGAGATTTGAACCCAGTACCGTCCGTTTCAAACACTGTCGTGTTATCAGCTTCGTAAAAATTCCAGAGTAAACTTTTGATTGAAATGTATTTTCGGTAATGGAAAAGATTAAGGATCGAAGTACATCCCAGCTCAGAAAATTTAAAATGAAAGATCACGAGGAATTTAAGAGATCAGGATTTGAGAGAAAACAATGAGTAAATGCATCTGTACGATAGTCATTCAAAGTTTCTAACCACCCATTACGATTCTATCGTGGGCCTCTACCAGATAGTCTACACGTACTAGGCTCAATCTAGTTGTCAGTGACTTTATACATTTGTGACATGTTTTGGTTTAGCTGCCCCTACCTTACTTCTAGCCTTCCTCTCTATCAGACAACATGGCTTGTTGAATTAGCTGGTGATTAAGCATACGTAGCTCATGTCCCGACCACCTGAACTAATGTAGATTCACTACTTCATCAATTGATCTGCCATCCTTACGTACTACCCTTTTCTTAACACCAACATGGCTTACTCGGTGCTCTCAGGATATACGAGCAATGCTTCGGAGAAATCTATAATCGAAAACTACTAACGTACGAATATCCTCTCTCTTACTTGTAAAACGTTTATGTGTTCCAGTTAATATAGCTCGACCACTGCGTCAAAGTAATGGCTACAGTCATGACTCCGGACTGAAGTTAAAATTAGGCCATCTGACGCTGGCTATAAGAATATCCTAGGATTAATGATCCCTGCTGAGATATTGGGTGCTCACTGTTGAGTCGTCTCACATTAGGAAGAAACAGCTACTCAGTTCTTTGTGCTTTTCAATAGTACCTTAAAACTAGATCAACCTGTGAAGAATATTACTTACAAATTAGACTAACCCGTCCTAAAGTCACTTCCACTAAACTATCCTCATTATTTTTTTTTGTTTGCAGATTCTTACAACTTTGACTACAAATCTTCGAATTCCAGTTACCTGTAAAATAAGGATTTTGCCTGAAGTATGTAATGATGTCTTATTATTCTGTATTTTCATTGAAGAATTATCTCTGTGTATGATAAATTTATATAAATCTATGGTAAAAATGGTAGGCCCATAGGTAGGCATAAATTAATTAGTCAACTTTCAAGTGAACCTAAGATAAAAATTAATTTTGTAAAAAGATTTATTTACCAATTTAGAATATTTTAAGTTCTTACTCCGAAAATACCCGAAAGTGAAGAGATTCCTGTCACGCTTTTCAAAATGCCTTTATGACCAAGCGTGTATAACCACTGCTAACGAAGTTCTACTTACTACCTTCTTGCGGTACAAATGTTGTTTATGAAATTCATAGGATGGAAAGCGAATATATCAGGTGATTAAACCGGTTTGGCTGGTATGGAAGATTCATCTAGAGGAGTTATAAAATCTTGATTACAAACCAGTAGTGCATATGGGATCCAGGATTGTGATGCAACGAATAGCGTATAAACCTATTGTTGGTCACTAGCTACCATGGGACTGTATTGACTGCTATGTGGACTAGGCTTTTTGGTCAAAGTGTCCGAGAGTGGCTCCTTAAGAAAACCAAATGATTCAGTTTGTGCACACACACAGAAATTCATTGATTTGTGTTAAATACTACAAATATTGAAAGTTTAATTTTTTCATTCTTTTTCGGCATTGATGTACTGATATCTACTTGCTTAATTTGAAATTACAAAAAGAAATGTTGTGGATTGGTAACTTAGTGTTTAACGTGTTTGACTCTCACTCATTAAATCTCAAGTTCTAGCTCTAATCCATTTACTTGTGTTTGGCCAGCTAGCTGAGTAGTACCATAAAGCCTCATACTAATTAATGTAGTGTGATTAAAACTCTATACTCGTTAAATCA